>PXNZ01000493.1:0-45193 GCA_003012085.1 Trichoderma brevicompactum | reverse complement strand
TCCCCCCCTCCGGCACCACCAGCGCCCCCAGTTTCTGCCCCAGCTCCTTCCAATGGCCCTCCTGTGACACGAGCCAGGGGGTCATCTCTCCGCCATACCATGCTCGATCCGAGCTCATTTACCTTGACTGCGAATGGTGGAGGCTCAGCAATGAGCCTGCCATCCAAAACCTCTAACCACTCACGATCGGCGAGCCAAGGTGGCGGACGGATCATCATCAACGACACGAGGTGGCACTTCAAAGATGAGAGCATGCTGCCAAAACCAAGGGATTTTGTAGGGGGTGTAAGGAGATATAGAGCAGGTAGAGGGAGCAGTGTTCCGCTTGATTTGAGCGTGTTGAGTTAGGCCAATAGATGATATCAGTTTGATTTTATTTAGGACAGTATCCCGCGGCTGGTGAATCCTTTCTTTCTGTATGGAGTGTCGATGGCCTTTGCGAGTGAGAAAGAGCCCTATCTGTTTGTAAGAGAGTCCGTTCCCCATTTTGTCTGGGCTACGGCTGTTCTCGTGTATAGACTGTTGAATAGCAAATATCGTACTTTTACAAGCAAGACTTTGACCAAGCTTAGTATGAAAGATGATACACATGCATCACATTATGAACACTTGAACCCTTGCCTCTGAAAATTCTTCATTGTATATTGTACAAAAGTGTGTCTATAACCAAAACCCCGTGTCTTCCCTTTTTTTATTTTACATGGACTTCAGGTAATTCGACTCCTTGATCTTGGCCCTCCTCTCCTTACGCATGGCCTTCCGCAGCTCCTCCCGCTTCTCCGCCGCGGCGATGTTATCCAGCACGCTGCCGTTCTGCTCGCCGGGCAAGTTGACGGACTGCTGCTGCAGCGGCACCTTGGGTGCCAGGGCCTCGAGGTTGCCTTCGGCGAGGAGTTTTGCTTCGAGGGCCTTTTGGCGCTTGGCTGCTAGTTTTCGTTGTTTCTTGGATTTTGCTACAAAGAGAGTTTGCATTAGCTTTTGCTTGGAATTTCATTGTATTCAGACGGAAAGGGGATTAATTGCTGGTGGGCTCGACATACAGAATTCGTCGCCCAGGTTGTCGTCCTCTGCGTCGGCCTTCTTCATGACGTCCAGGCAGGACCACAGCCACTCTGGGTAGTCCTCATCCTTCAAGGCGATGGGATCCTGCCCGCCCTTGATGTAGTTGAGGCCATTGAGCACGGTTCCCTCTGGGCAGATCGATCTCGATGAGGCAGCCTGCTTTGGAGCTTCGCCGGCGTCGCTGGTGGGGGTTGAGAGCTGCGGTTCGGCGGAGTAGAAGCGCAGGGAAGATGAGAATTGTCGTGAAAAGGGTAATTGGCGTCGCGCGACTGTGGCGCGCAGGCACCGAGTGCAGAACATGGCGAGGATGGGGGGGATGTGTATATGCGAGGTTGTCGCTGGGTGGAACGGCGAGGCTCTATTGGTGCTTGGAGAAATTTTGGGTATGCGTTCCGTTAGTGGTGGGGTGACCAATGGGATTGACCACAGAAACCTCTACTGCGTTCAGCCTTCCATCTTTGTCAACAGTGTAGCTCAAGTTTATAGCTATTTAGCATCGGTACAGCATTGCAAAGTTTCTATAATTTCTTTTGTATTCAAATTTAATTCCGTTGCTTCCTGATATATACACTGGCAGAGCGTTCCACCGCTGCGCTCAATGTCATGGCCGCGGCCCTCTAAACCATGGCTCTACTCCATATCCCAGACAGGCCCTGCCCGGTTGATTCGGCCGCCCAAAAAACTCGAAAAATTCTGTGACTTGTGTGTTTAAACATGGCTCCATCCGATTCATGAGAATCGTCCCTGGTTCAGCTTGGCAATCTTGTCGCTTGTGTGCACCTTGCGCTCCAAATCAAATTCCTGGTCCTTCTTCTCCAGATAGTTCTGCTGAATAAACTTGGTTCCCTTAATCTTGTTCGCCGACAGCAACGTCAGGTATTTTTCTGTTTGATCAATGAGTCTCTCGGTTCTTTCAATAACCAGGTATACGCCTGGGCCGGTTCCTCGGCTCACCTCTCAAATGGCCGCAGTTCTCCAAGTGGTTGACTCCCTCGCGGACGTAGCACTTGCCCAATTCCTCTCCAACAAGACGGGTCATCATGGCGCCAACCCATTGCTCTCGAATAATGGCATCCTCGGCGGCCTTGAAAGCCTTGGTATCGTCAAAGTCCACGCCGTTGAATGTGGGGGCCACCGTGGGCTTCTGGCTCTTGAAGAGCTCGGACTCGGGCGTCGGCATAATGAAGAGTTGGTTGGGCTTCGGGAGGTTCGAAAGGTGTAGGGCCTGGTTAACCAGATGATCGGGGGTTGAGGCAACGGAAGCTCGATTATCTCCTGATGCTTGAGCGCCTTTGAATGCCTACCTACCTGGGCCAGTCCACTATGCGATTGACCTAGCAACTTTCAGACTTTCGCTGCAACCTCAGGCAACAAATTCTAGCCACACAAGGCTGCAGGCGCGCGTGTGGGGAAGGTCATGACAAGCTATGCCAATCCACCTCACCGCTTTCTAAAACCCCACTATTCTGCCGGACTGAAGAAAAAAAAAATCTGAAAAGTTGGGTGCAGTAGGCGGGAGGTCCCCAACCACCCCAGCTTTAAAAACCTGCGAGGCTGCCAGCTGCTTGCATTTCTTTTTTTCCTACATCTACACCTAGGACAAAAAAAATTTCTGTCGCTAGTTCATCCTTTACCTCTTCTTTTTTTTCATCCCCATTCATCTAATAACATCTCACAATGGGCAAGTCTACCAAGGTCAAGGACACCAAGAAGGCTGTGGCCGCTGAGCCCGTCGCCGTCAAGAGCGCCGCCAAGGCCTCTTCCAAGAAGGCCGTGAAGGAGGAGCCTTCCAAGAAGAAGAAGAAGGCTGAGCCTGAATCCTCTGACGAGTCTTCTGAGGAGGAGGAGGACTCTGATTCTTCTGCCAGCGAGAGCGACTCTGAGTCTGAGGAGGAGGAGACCGCCAAGAAGCCTGTCAAGAAGGAGGCTAAGAAGCCTGCTGCCAAGGAAGAATCTTCCGAGTCTGAGTCTGAGTCTGGCTCTGATGACTCCGACTCCGATGAGGAGGAGGAGGCCAAGAAGCCTGCCGTGAATGGAAAGGCTAAGGCCGAGGCTTCTGACTCTGAGTCTGGTTCTGACTCTGACTCCGATGAGGAGAGCGACGATGAGAAGAAGCCTGCTGCTAAGGTTAGTCAATTTTTACAATAACTCATCTCACGAGACCTTTGACTGACCTTTTCCCTTCTTAGGAGACCAAGTCTGACGATAAGTCTGACTCCAGTGATGACTCTGAGGAGGACTCGGACGACTCTTCTGAGGAAGAGGAAGAGGAGAAGAAGGCTGCCCCCGCTTCCAAGAAGCGCAAGGCCGATGATGAGATCGACACTTCCGCTAAGAAGTCCAAGGTGGACAGCAACGCTGCCCCTACCCTCTTCGCCGGCAGCCTGGCCTGGAGCGTTGATGACAACGCCCTTTACCAGGCCTTTGAGTCTTTCGATGGTCTTGTTGGTGCTCGTGTTGTCACTGAGAAGGCTACTGGCCGCAGCCGTGGCTTTGGATATGTTGACTTCAAGGATGCCGAGTCTGCTTCCAAGGCTTACGAGGCTATGCAGGGCCAGGATGTTGGTGGCCGTGCCATCAACCTCGACTACGCCAACGCCCGCCCTGATGATGCCAACCCTCAGAACCGCGCTGCTGACCGCGCCAAGAAGCACGGTGATACTCTCAGCTCCGAGAGCGACACCCTGTTCGTTGGCAACCTGCCCTTCGACATTGACCAGGATACTGTTACCGAGTTCTTTAACGAGGTTCGCCCGGTCGCTAGTGTTCGACTGCCCACCGACCCGTAAGTTATCTCACGACTTGGATGAGCGTATGAACTGTACCATGCTAACGCACTTTTGTTCTTTAGTGAGAGCGGTAATCTGAAGGGCTTTGGCTATGTTACCTTCAACTCCGTTGAGGACGCCAAGGAGGCTCTCAACGCCAAGAACGGCGCTTCCATTGGCAGCGGCCGATTCGCTCGCAGCCTGCGACTTGACTACTCCAGCCCTCGTCCTCAGGGAGGTGCTGGCGGTGGCCGCGGTGGCTTTGGTGGTGGCCGCGGTGGTCCTCGTGGCGGCGGCCGTGGTGGTCGTGGAGGTCGTGGTGGTTTCGGCGGTGGCCGTGGCGGCAACTTCAGCGCTGTCAACCGCACAAAGCCCGGCTTCTCTGGCACCAAGATCTCCTTTGATTAAGGTGGCTTGATCTGAAATCTGTTCCTTTTATATATCGAGGGATGTGGGTATTTGCGGTTTATGATGCAATCTACGTTTGGCTTTTTGAGATTCAGTGGGCTTTGGTAACGCTCTTTGGCAAGAGAGCGCAGATCAACGCTGGGCTGGGGGCTTTTCTACTTTGTAATATGTGGGCTGGCCGCTTTGCTTCTCCTGGAAGCATGGTAAAGATGGCATAGTTGGGCTTTTTGACGTCGGCGGCAATGACGGTTCTACCGTCAACGTCTTGTACACACCAGTGGGCTTCTGATGGATTTGAGGGCTAATCTTGGTTCATTTCGTTGAAGGCCACTATGGGGCATGTAGACGAAGACCAACTTTGATGGCTGCGAATACTTCTGAGGGACCCGGGGGCTTTGCAAATGCAAATACTTGATACGTGGGCTGCACTTGAGGACTTGTAGTATCTACGAGTCCAACCTTTTGCTAAACTCATTTACAAGGTAAACTCCCGGATGTACACCGATCGTAATCTTGCTCCAAGAGACGGGTAAGTCTCCGCCCATGACGTTTGCATTGGATTGTAAAAATAGGCGTTGCTAGGGAAAAGTTTTATTTTGTTCTTTATTTATTTGCCAGACATGACATGACTCTGTAGAACATGAGCATAGAAAATACAAATGTCTAATCCTGAAGTGCGCTTTTTTCTGTCCCCCTGAGCCCAAGAGATGGAGTGATGATGAATGGCTGGCCAAGTTATGGCCTATCTTCCTTCAGATGACCTATCATGTTGATGCGACAAGGCTGAGCAAATCCGGTGGCGCGCCGTCACCGTGTGACAAACGCCATTCCCCATCCCTTGTTTCGACGCAAGCCGCACGTGCACCGCCGTCGTTTTGCTATCGGGAGCGTCCTTTGGAGGACGAGGGAGGGTGATTGGACAGTCTGCGCACCGTGGCTGTTTGCAGGCATAGCAGCCTGTCTCTCGTCTGACTGTACCGTGGCGGGATGCCTTTATCTGGGAGGATGCACGGAGTTGGTAGTACTACCTACTAAACAAGACCTTGGGGCAGCCCCCTTTGTAGGTAGACACAAAGAGACAGTCCTATGCTTGTTGCGCACATGCGCGGCGCAGAAGACGTATGCAGAGTCGCATTCGTATCTGGTGCGTTTTGTTTGCTTTGTTTCATGGCGATACGAGGAGTCGGGAGACGACCAAATTTGGAGTCGTAAAACAGCGTGAGTACGGAGTACAGCTGCTGTAATTCTAGAGGACTAGTGCTTGTAGCTTAGGCAAGGGAGTGGCTGCTAACAGGCCGCTGGCATCCATTACGTCTTTGGCAGTGCTCATGTGGGCGTGCGCCGCTTTAGGCAAAGCCCCGCGCCTGCGCTCATGACCTGGGCTGGCTGGGCTTACCGTGGTCGCTACTCCGTACAAACAGAAGCCTTGTAGGTTTTGGAGTGATGTCTCCGCGTCTCTGAGGTAGCTGTACTTGGAAGGTCATGCACACCGCCCGCCAGGACCGTCTGTATTGAGAGTGATGCACTGTGTATGACACTGTCTTGCGGTACTCTGTTTGTCTTGGATCGTCCTCTGGCAGAAATGCATCACGCAGCCTCTGCTTTAAAACATACGATGTACCGGGCCATTGATCATCGAGCCTTTTCGTCTTCATTGGCCAACATGTCTGCAGGGAGGTTTAGATTGCTTCTATTGATTGGGTGGTTTACGGCAAAGTGCGCACGCTCCGTCCTTTGGGGAATCTCTGCTTGTTGGGTAATTCCGCTTTGTCTAGAGTAATGCTAAGTTTTCCGTATTTTGCCTGTTATCCACACCCTGGACATGCTAGATTTACGGCAATAGATGGATGCAAAGAGGTAATTCCGCTAAAAAAAAAAGGGGGGACCTATTTCGTCTCACCTGTCAACATTGTCTCGCCCGTCTTCGTCTTTCTTGTGGATTACATAACGCCGCTCCCATCACAATCTACCAGTAGTTTCCCCAGATCTCATCATTTGCGGTAGTGACGCAATTGGCCAGCGCGTGATGCGCTTGCGCACTGTCCCCTGCAAGCCTGCCAAAGTACCAGTACCAGCCACGCTTTCAGTGCGCGCAAGGTACTGCTGACTGCCCTTCGTTTATCGTCATGCAGCACCATTAACTCCATACAGGCCATCCAACTAGCGAGACATCTCGGCCCAACCTCTCAACAGAACGCTCTCTATCTCCGACTCTGGTCTGCTTTCTCAACCTTCCTTTGTCCATCTTGACGCGATTTACTTCTTCTCCTCCCACCCGTGAATTTATTGCTGCCTGTCGATATTTGTAGCAGTGCCGCTGTGAAGAGAGTTCGAGCGTGCGATTGCTGGGAGGCCGATTTGCGATCGGGTGGGGCGTTGCCGTCACGGTCACCGATAAGGAGTACAAATTACAGGGAACAGCATCTATCGCCAATCGTCGCCAGCGCGCTGAGGCCGCCGAACAACTTCGTCGGTCTGGGGATTTCCGGGGGCTGAAACTCCATATACTTTACAAAACCAAAAAAAGAAAAAAAAAGAAAAAAGAAACCATGGCCCAGCAGCCACATATGGACGAGCATGCGGGCCCCAACGGGCAGCGATCCGTCAGTATGCCGAACGTCCTCACGGGCCCGAACCCACATCAACGTCGTTACGATGGTTCGTCTTCACTGGTGACATGTCTCGACTATCGTAGTCCATGTCTGCTAACAGAAGTAGAAAATACCGAGTCATGGGTCGAGGTTGCATCTCAGCCATCATCCTCGTCGCTCTCCAGCATCGGCGACGAAATAGTGACGACTGGTCTTCGAGTTGGAAGCTCTTACAACCGTCGCCGACGAGTGCAGGCCTCCGCGAGATCGGTGCCGCGTTTACAGACTACCATCCCTGTTACTGGGACGGGCAGCCAAGATGAATATGATGAAAGCGACAGCGAGGAAGATCACGTCCTCTCTAGCTCGACGGAGAATATGCAGCCGTCGCCAGAAGAGGATATGGAGGATTCTGATGGCGAGTCCGACGGAGACGAAGGCACGGCTTTAGGACGAGCACCCAACCAACCCGGTTTTCGGCCGCAACCAAATGCATTCTCGCATCCTCCATCGCACCAGAGAAGCTACTCGTCAAATGCAGCCATGTCTCCGCATCCCCACAGCGACTTCACACGACCGTCCTTCTCTCAGCGCTCGCATACGAGAGTGCAACGTGGACCTAGCTTCATGTCGCCATCGGTTCGCGAAGATAACGATGCTGCCCTCCGCGCGTCCCTGACGACTCTCTTGTCTTGCGCCGCCGCTGCTAGAGGCCTGCCGAAGAGCAAGGAGGAAACCGAGGCGCAGCGAGCTGCACAAACCGGAGTCGGACCCAGCAGCCAACCCATGGAGCTTCGTTTTGTTCCAGAAACGGAGTTGGAGGAGGCATCTGGGAAGCCCCAGGCGGCAGCGGCAGCGACTCCTGTTAAACGTGAACAGCCTTCTTCTGCCAGGTCAACCTCGAGGTCCCGCTCATCCTCCGAGAAGGCCAAGCGGGCCGTATCAACAGGCCGAAACCCTCGAGCGATCAAGAAAAAGAAGACGATGACAGCAACTGCCGTGGCCGAGGAGACTCTCATTTCTCCAACCCTCCTGACCTGGGTTGTAAGTGCCGGAGTCGTCGTGCTCGTATCCGTAGTTGGCTTCGGAGCCGGCTATGTTATCGGGCGTGAAGTAGGCCGCCAGGAGGGCTTGGCAGCAAGTGTCAGCAGCGTCAACGACACTGCATCCTCTAGCCGCGATGTCATTCGCTCGTCCGGAGGAGGTTTGAGACGATTCAGATGGGGCGCCGTCGGAAGGAGCATTGTCGCTCAAGCGTAAATGCGTCGACCGTCGTTGTTACATATATACTCTTCTGGTGATGATGACCGTGAGAGATGCAAAGATACCTTGAAGTTTGAACCCAATATGGCAGCATACAGATACCACATACACAATGTTATTTTTTAGCAGTTGGTTTTTTTTAAGCACAGGACTGTGGGTAGGGTATTGGCGTTTCACAATGGACCTGGACATGAGCTAGTTCACAGATTGCGGACGGAACATTATGGGCTGGCAGCGTTTGCTTTGCTTGGATTTTGTTGGATTTCTTCTTCTCCTTGCTCTTTTTTTATGCCCCTCATTGCCTTTTCTTTGGGTTGTTGTCATGCGTGCAGATATGCATCTATTCATGTATCTATCTGGATCTAACGTATGATGGCATTATATTTAGGCTGGAATCGGGTCTACATATTGGGCACTCGCTATTGCGACGGTTTCTGCTCGGCAGATATCTTCTTTATTCTGGACAACATCCCATTCAATACTATTACTATAGGTTATTTCCAATCATGGACTGGTACAATATTGATATGTGGCATGTGCTAATGCATCTCCTAATCGAGTCCTTGCTGTTGGCCATTGATAGATCTGGGAGATTGTTCGATGCTGTGGAGGTTGTAAGGTGGCATCAGACCACTTGTCCATAATTTTTCTTCTTCTTCCTCCAGCAGCCGAAATGCTGAATGCCGAATACAGGCAGTAGCAAATCGAATTCGTTGTATTACAGGGCATTTCAAATACGTGTATTTCAAAGCATGTAATAACATGTCTGCATCATTGTCCTTGTTGGCTGGTGTTGTCACTTTTTGTTTCGAAAATAAAATAGAAACGTATTCGCATTCGCCCGCCACGTCGATTAGGCTATGTAACGCCGAGCAAGTGCATAGAGTAGTTCTTTTTGTGCCACACACACACGCACAACTCGCATAGATCCGAATACGAGACCCACTGATTTCCCGTTCCCTAGGCGGTCTGCACCTTCCACTCGTTCTAATGCACCTAGAAACTGCCATCACGCACGCTCTGATTGGTTCGTCTCCCACACTTTTCCCGTGGGGCTGCGCACTTGGAGTGGATCTTGGCCCCCTGGATCTGGCCCTTTGGCAGCGAAAAAAAGGCAGAAAATTATGTGAGTCTGGTTGCGAAAGCCAAATTGGCCAGACTTGATAGAGCCAAAGTCACTGATTAGAGCTCATTTTGGGCTGACTTATCGAACCACTAGTGGTGCCGTCTATCTTTTCCCTCTCTCCTTTCTTTCCTCTTCGTGCCATTGCGGGTGAGCCTCTTGCTTCCGGTTGATAAAAAGGACGCGAGACCAGCTTGCTTCTTTTCTGTTTTCCTCTCGGCAGGACGAGTCTTTTCTTTGGGCTCCCACCATCTTCTTACTCCCAATTGCTGCGAGGGACCCGGGTCGCCGTCAATTCCCCCAAAAATGGGCATCCTACAAGAAGCCGCTGGCCATCCGGCGGCTCAACTCTTCTTCGAACAAGGGACTGGCGTGCAAATCGCCATTGGCGTCGCTGGCTTTCTCGCCGTCGTCGTTTTCTTCAATGTCCTTCAGCAATTCCTCTTCAAGAACCCCACCGACCCGCCTCTGGTCTTCCACTGGTTCCCTCTGATTGGAAGCACGGTAACATACGGCATTGATCCTCCCAAGTTCTTTCGAGATAATCGCGCCAAGGTAGGCCAATCGAATCTATTACTGCCCGATATTGTGCCTGGCGGGGATGGCTGACACTCAATTGACAGTATGGTGATGTTTTCACCTTTATTCTGCTCGGCAAGAAGACGACCGTTGCCGTGGGCCCTGCTGGAAACGATTTTATCCTCAACGGCAAGCTCAAAGACGTCAACGCCGAAGAGATTTACACTGTCTTGACTACACCCGTCTTCGGACGTGATGTCGTCTATGACTGCCCCAACGCCAAGCTGATGGAACAGAAGAAGGTGAGCCAATACCCCTCCATGACAATACACGGCAAATTGACTGACGTGAATCCAAGTTCATGAAAATTGCTCTTACCACCGAAGCTTTCCGCAGCTACGTGCCCATCATCTCTCACGAGGTCACATCGTACTTTAAGCGCGAGCCTTCTTTCAAGGGCAAGTCCGGAATTGTCGACATTCCCAAGAAAATGGCAGAGATTACAATCTTTACTGCTTCCCACGCTCTTCAGGGCAGCCTCATTCGCAACAAGTTCGACGAATCATTGGCCGATCTGTATCACGACCTCGACATGGGCTTTACCTCTGTCAACTTTGTGCTCCACTGGGCCCCTCTTCCCTGGAACCGCAAGCGTGACCATGCTCAGCGCACCGTTGCCAAGATCTACATGGATACTATTAAAGAGCGACGAGCCCTCGGTGACGACGACAAGGAACTTGACATTATGAAGCACCTCATGACATCGGTTTACAAGAACGGCGTTGCTGTTCCTGACCACGAGATTGCCCACATGATGATTGCCCTGCTCATGGCCGGTCAGCACTCTTCATCTTCCACTAGCTCTTGGATCATGCTCCGTCTTGCCCAGAACCCTCAGGTTGTCGAGGATCTCTACCAGGAACAAGTCAAAGTCCTGGGCGCCGATCTGCCTCCCCTCCAGTACGAGGATTTTGCCAAGCTCCCCCTGTGCCAAGGCATTGTCAAGGAAACTCTTCGTCTACATGCTCCCATCCACTCCATCTTGCGTGCCGTCAAGCAGCCGATGCCTGTTCCTGGAACCAAATATGTCATTCCCCCCACTCACACTCTTCTTGCCGCACCTGGTGTCAGTGGCTCCGACCCTACCTACTTCCCTAACCCCTTCGCGTGGGACCCTTACCGCTGGCTGCCTGGCTCTCCCAACGCTCCTCTGATGGCTGCCCGAAACGAGGAGGAGGAAGAGAAGATTGACTATGGTTACGGTATTGTCAGCAAGGGTGCAGCTTCGCCTTACCTCCCCTTTGGTGCCGGTCGTCATCGATGCATTGGCGAGCATTTTGCCAATCTGCAGCTGCAGACAATTATTTGCGAGACTGTCCGATTGTTCAAGCTGAGCAACGTGGACGGCAGCAACAACATCGTTGGCACAGACTATGCTTCTCTCTTCTCTCGACCGCTGGAGCCTGCCAACATTCGGTGGGAGCGGAGAAATTAGGACGTCAACGTCTAGAGGGGCAAAAAAAAAAAGGAACAACTTGAGGGCAAGCGACAAAACCCCCAATTTGAAGTTGGGTTGGATGCGTACTGTATATGATATCATACGTCGGAGTTTTTTTGGGAATACACGGGAAGAAACGATAAAGCACATGATGGTAATGGCTACATCATGACTGTAATAACTACCTACCTAATAATGCCAGTAGAGCTTTGAATAGAGCTAGAAAAAGAAGAATATATTAAAAAGAAGCATTCCTGCTGCAAACTTGACTCGTCACACCAAACCTTGAGCTAAACGCTAAAACACCATCAAAAAGCGAACTTTCTACTTCGTATAAAACACTAGAAAAAAACATAAAACAGTTGACCCGAACCGGAAGGACTGTTTTGAGGCGCCTCCGATCTCCAAATCGGTCTTGGGGTCGAAGGTGAGACGTAACCCGCACGGGAAGCCGCCATATCCGGTCCAGACCAAACCGGGGGTTGGTATCCAGATCTCGGTAAAGACCGTCAACAAATATAGGCACATTTCGCTAATAAAAAGGCCCCCAGGTCTGCCTGGGCTCATCTCACATGTTTTTTTTAAGTTCTCTTCACACCACGGTCAGATTGTTTATTATGGAGTAGCAACAGGAGGAATCACAGGTACAGCCACACAGAAAGCAGCCCCTGGGAGCTAGCTTGCCGTCCGCTGGGCTCACCTTTAAGCCAGCCTTCCCCAGCACATAACCGCGTTTCTCTGCGCCAAGTTTCATTCTCGCTGTTCATTTTTTTAAGCGCCATAATTTTATTATATTTCTTCTGGCCACCAATTAAGGTTCGTGCCTATATTCTTTTGGGTCGTCCTTTGCTCGTTACTGCGTTGGCGATATGGCGGATCAGCATGGCCCCTATGTGCGGCTCTGGGGCATTCGTCCATCACAGCTCCCCTCGGAAACCGCGTCAGCTCTCGATCTCTCTCCGCTGCTTCAATCCATACTGAACGAGGCAATTCCTTTTGTGAGCTCGGTGCCACCGCAGTCATCGTCATCATCGTCATCGTCATCATCAGAGAGGTCCAACCAAGGACCTGGAAATGGTCCCTGGAAGGCAAAGGGATGCCGGGCGTTTCACCACTCAGCCGCACCAGTGCACATGTTTGAGCGGGTTGTCTCAGCCGAAGAGCTGAAGGCGATAGCAAAGGACCAGAACCTACCACAGGCGAATGGCAGCTCAAAAGTGAGGCCAGAAACGTGGAGCTTGAGACGCAGTGTTCACGAGGGAGCGAAGAAGGCGGGCACTGCGGATTGGGACGAGTGGACGCGGTGCTTCAAGGAGGGACATGCGGACGCGGAGATGAAGTTTACGCCTACGGTGCTGAGCCACACGCTGAAGAAGCAGTGGGATTGCACGGGAGCGGAGGTTACGCTGGGAGGCGACACGTACGAGAACTTTACGCTCAAGTTGGAGGAATCAGTGCATAAGATGCCTCTTCCGCTCAACAACCGCGTGTTTCCCGTGCTGCAAGTGACGGCCGCGGTACGGGGACGGCGCGAGTTTATCGTTGTTCAGATAGCAGCAGTGCCAGAGTCTGTTGGCGCAGAAGAGTCGAGATCAGACGGCGCCCTCAGAGGCACATACACGAGCATAGAGCGCTTCAAGGAGGTGGATGACCAGGGCAATGTCGAGTGGCTGATGGGGACGGTATCGGATGCAAGAGGCGTGTTGCCCGCATGGGTGCAGAAGATGGCGGTTCCCGGACAGATTGCCAAAGACGTGGACATGTTTTTGGAGTGGATTGCGAGAGAGCGAGAGGAGAAGTAGGAGAGGCTGGTATGATAGAGATGGTCGGTGGTTGAAGTTGTGTGTGAATAAATGAATAAGTGGAAAGACTGCGGAGAGAGCGGTTATCATGTAATTTATATACGTGTATCTTATATAATACCATATTTTAGTTTTTTTCTTTCGTCTAAAATTACATGTATAAAATTACACGTATATTCGTTGGGCTATTGGCTGCACAATAGGGAAGGAAGCTTGCAAGTTCCTTCCCATTCCCGCTCCTTACTACTTGGGAAGGAAGTAGTCATGGCCACCTCCGCAAACTTATAACTACCTACCTACATCCTCTTCACTCAAGTATCTTCCATGTTTGATTATTGTAGTTACCTCAGGCTTCAAGGTCATTCCGGAGAATAAATAATCGACAAGCATTATGGCTAGAGGACGGTCTGTCCCAGCAAAAGCGTCTTTGACTGAATCTAGGAACGATGGCAGCAAAGCCAAAGCCACTGCCATTATACCATCTCCGTTATCCATTTCTCCCATTTCTTCAAATAGCACCATCATCACTAGCGGAAAAAACTCTGGACTTCTCGCCCAAGCAGACGCCTTGGCTCGCATGGTCATCGAGTGCAACGTCCACGCCGTCAACGCTCGAGCAGAGCGTCTGGAAAAGAGCCTTGGTACTCTTATGGCACACACTACAGAAGACAAGGCATTCAGGCAGATCCACAATGAGAGGCTACAGAACTTGTGCCAGGAGATACTAGTGGTGAAACAGCGCATGGAAGAGATCCAAGGACCAGGGTGGACCAGCAGAGGCCAGATGAATCCGGAAATATGCCAAAAGAATGTGGACGAGTCTATCGACCAGCTGAGGAAAGAAATGAGAGAGCTAAAGGGATTGGTCAACGACATATCAGACGCACTGGGTAAGCTCCCAATGGCGGTAGAGGCAGAGGCTTTAGCACATCGCTCTCAAGACACAACTTCTGTGACGAAGGGCAATGAGACAAAAGCAATTCCCAGTGCTAGAACATCACTCCCCAAGTCTAGTAAGCCTTCCATTAGTTCCATAACTCATCAAAGGCAGTCTTTTTTCAAACATACTTATAAGCTGACCAAGAAGGAGGGCGGAACCAAGTGACCACCAGGCAGCGTATCGAAGAAGCCATCGGCTCGACCCGCCGCTGGAACCGCGATCACAAAACCACGAAGCTCAGCGACGCCATTTTTACCGCCAATTACCTCAAGCAGCAGTCTAAACGAGACCCTCAAATGGCTCTCTACATCCAGAGGGCGATGCGGCGGCATGTCTACCACAGGGGCCGTCCCAAAGCCAAGACACGCCCAAAGAATCTGGAACAGTTTTGTCAAAACTTGGTGTGGAGGAACGTCATTGAGACGGCAGAGGATGTACTAGTGAGAAACGCGGATTGGACTGCGAAGGTGTTGGAGGAGGGGACAAGGTAGCTGTTGAACATTGTTGCGTGTATATAGTCGGGATATATGAGATGACAGCTCATGAAAAATGTACAACGGAAAGGATTTACACCCCCTGATATGTCCATGGAGATATGACTCTCTTCATCATACAGTACATAGAGAGCACTGTGCTTTTTTGAATGGGGGGAATACATGAAGATGAGAAAAAGAGCCTGCTAATCCAGCAATGGCAGCCCCTGACGAAGTAAAAGATCTTTATATCTCACCCACTAAATGAATAACTAATAAGCAAAAGGCAATTTCGATGCCGATTATTGTACAACGACTGCAATATGAGCCAAGATTCTTCACTTCAATAAACAGTACGGGTAATTCATCGGCCCATATTGAAAGAAATACGTTTAGGCATAATATATATATATTTGATACTAGCATGTCTATTGCAATCGCTGAATCCGCATCCATCCTCCAATCTCAAATCCTATACCCAAATCCCTAAATCCCCTCCCCTCTTGACTCATAGCGTCCATATCAAAACAAGTCATTAAGTGAGAGATAAAAAAAAAGGGTAAAAATACAACGCCTATCCCAGCCCAAAATTATTCTTTCTCCTTTTGACCAATTCCGTAAAAACTCCGTGCCAAAGGGGGTAGTGGCCCCCAAAAAATAACCAAGCAAGAAAACGGATCAAGCAACCCCTCCCATTCCATGCCGCTAATTCCCATCTCTAAAGAGTTGAAGAGGGGTGAGAGTAAGACGATGAGTGGCCTGTTGATTGACAAACGTGACCGATATTGGCGTTAACGGCAATGTATGATTATAGCGTAAATAAAAATAAGAATCACCCTTCCAAGAGAATAAAAAGAAATGATCAAACTCTTAATCATCTGCCTCAATGCCAATGGAAGATTGCTTGAGCGCAATTTCTGATTTGAGCTGCTTGATCTGGTTCTCCAGACGGGTCCGGAGGATCTTGTTCTGCGTTCTTTCAAAGTCGGCCACACGAGCAGCGAGCTGCTTCTTGAGATCATTGATGATGTCCTTGACGCCTTGTTCCTCATCACGCTGGGCGCGCGCATCTTCATCGAGGTCGTCGTCATCATCGTCGTCGTCATCGTCATCATCATCATCTTCCTCAGATTCGCTTGCCTCGATACTTTCTTGTAGGGCTGCCGTCGCTGCAGGGGTTCCGGCAAGCGCAGCATTGGGCGTCTGGGTATCCATGGCAGTAGCAGGGGTTTCGGCCATGAGTTCGTCGGCAAAGGCTGCCTCAAGATCGGCTTCAAGATCGAAGTCGTTATCCTCTTCCACGCCCAGTGACATGTGTTGTTGGCCAAAGTAGCCTAAACTATCGTCCATCTCGCCTTCAGCATCCTCCTCACCATCTTCGTCAGCACCATCACGCTCATCCACCCATTCCCATTTTGTGGAGGCGCATCTGGCGTCCTCGGTAAGAAGTCTTTCGACTTCTGCTTCCTTGTCTTCGATTTCTTTCCGACTAATAGTCTTGGCAAATCGTCGGTTCACGCAGTCGTGCATCGGAGGCGTCAGGCCGTGCGGCCATTTGAAGCTTGCGTCGATGATACTAGGCAGAGGCACGTGTCGTGCCTCCTCTTCGCTCTTGACAGCCTGAAAGACGAGCAGCATCTGGCAGATGTCAGCTGCCTTCATCAACGACTTGCGGTCCCATGTCTTCATCGATTCTGTAATGGTAGGCAGGTCGACCATGACGGCCGCAAAGCACTGTCCCTTGACCGTAACCACGCCACGCCGAGAGTCCTCTTCAAAGAACCGCATGTATATGTCTGCTCCTCCTGCCGCCTTGGGCAACCCGATCTTGCCATTCTCCATACACCATCGTACATATTCGGCATGCTCGCCAGGCAGCATACGCAGAACAAACTGCTCTTCGATTGCCGGGTCAATTTCGTTGTCGCTAGCTTCGGAGTCATAGCCGTCTCCTGGGGGGTGCACAGGCGGACGACCACGAGGCTTGAGCACCAATTGAGTAAGCCCAGCCTTGGATCCCGCCTTGGCCTTTGTTCCACCTCCACCTCCTCCTCCAACCTTGACGATGGGCTTAATCTTGATTTTGGTCGCCGGCGGCGGGCCGCTGCCAACTGTGCCGGCCGTCGTTCCACGCAACGGCGCCTCGTCTTCGTCGTCGCTAAGCGAGCGCTTCTTGCTTTCGATGAGCTTCTGACTCGGTTTCGCCTGTCTGCCCGCTTTTGTTGTCACCACTGGCGGCAACCCTTTGTTCTTGTCTTTTTCCTTTTCTCTCTCCTTTTTGGACTCCTTTTCTTTGCCCACATCCTTCATCGCCACATCCTTATTCGCTGATGCTGCTGCCGGTGTGGGCGGCTGTGACGAGCTGATTTTGAGTTTCACCTTGCGCGGCCCTTCACCAGGAGTCGCCAAGGGCGCGTTTGCAGAAGAAGGCGCTCCGGCAGACATCGCGCCAGCTTCGCCGATGAAGGATGACGACCGGCTCACGTTGAGCTTGAGCCGTGGCTTCGGAGGCGGTGCGGGCGCCGCGCTGGCATCGCCTCCAGGACTAGGCGCTGACATGATTGCGGTCTGAAGAATCCGATTTCGCTAGGTGGCAGTCGATTCTGATGGCTTCTGTGGTGGTGGTGAGGTGTAGAGGAAAGAAGAACGGATAGAGAATCAGTCTTGGTCTTTCAAAGTAGAAGTTTTGGAGTTGAGAATTGAAGTTCGAGAGCTTGTCGCGGAAGCAGCCGCGCACAGGCAGTAGCCTCGCAGAGAAAAGTGGGACCCGCAACGCGCTATTCAGTTGTGGCAACTTGCACTATAGAAAGAAGAGAGGAGCACAATACAACGGCACTGGGGTTGTTTATATAGATATATATTAAAGTGGACGAAGTCGTGTTGAAAACAAAAGGTGAGAAAAATCTCAGATTTCGTTGATTCTGTTGGAGATGCAAAGATTCTTTACAAACAGACTTTGTAAAATGTAATCTCTTGTCGAGGACATGAGTGGTTTTGCAGCTAATCCAAGCCGTGTGTAAGCATCTACATGTCAAACTGTACAAACTATTTATGAATCCAACGCTGTTTTTTTAATATTCCTGTGATGAAAATATATAGTATAAAGAATGGTATAAAACGATACAAAGCAAACATGGCACTAGCTTGCTTTTATTGCGAGTTGCTTTAAAAATACTCCCCAAGCTGCTCAACATCATTCCCCAAGTGCTTTTGCTCGGCATCGTAATACAACAGGTACGTATCATGATGCCGCTTTGAGCAAAAATAACCGCGGAGTAAAGTTGAGCAGCTTGTGGGGTATATTTAAAGCAACTCGCAACGAAAGCAAGCTGGTGCCGCATGGCTTAGTCCATTGCGAGTTAAGAATGATGTAAAACGAAAGACGGTCATGCTTGCTTCATCAAAATCATATCCCTCCAACGCCATGCAATGCTCAACCACCACCATAAAATGACAACCCAAAATGGTTAAGAGACATAAAGTCTGCCTCCTTTTTTTTCTTACTTTTCTTCTCGTCGAGGCTGGCGATGGATCAGTTCATCCACGCCCATGGGTAGTTGCCATCAACATTAACCCAGCCTCCGGCCTCAATACCAGCCTCCCATCCCATCATCACTCCTAGCATCTTGCAGCCCATCGAACTGACGGTGCATACGATCCTATCACTTGCCCCTGCCAAAACTGCCAGGTCGAGCATATATGCCCTGCCCATGTAGCTGCGCAGCTGGAGCGTCTGCCCAGAAGGCGGTTCTATCCGCCCTGTAGACACACCCTTTGCATGGCCGTTGTGCTTCCTGTCAAAGCCGAGATTCCAAAACATGGGCGCAAAGAAACCGCCTTCCCACCCCAAGGTTTCATCCTTGAAACGGTGAAGCACATTTGGGTTGACATCCTCCCGCTGAGTGACTTCTTTGGAGGCCAGGCGGATGCGCTCTTGGGCCAACAAGGCATCGGAGAATTCAGGCTGCTTATAGACAGAAGGGTCATCAGAGGCCACAATCGTGATGGATTGATTCATGGATGCCAGTTGGCTCTCAGAGGAACTGTAGTAGGCCTCGACCAGCTCCTGGGCCTTCCCAAGAAAGACTTCGGATGGAATATAAGTGTTGCGATATTGGTACTCAATAGGGTGTGAATCGCCACGCCGGATATGGAAACCAACGATGGGGGTATGCGACAAGGCCGAATCGCTTGCCATCGCCCGCCTCCTTAGGTCTTGTACTCGGTTGCGAGCATACTCCTGATCATCGCTGTTGAGTTTGAAGAGCGCTTGGTACCCGGTTCTTGCAAGCCCCATCAAATCTCGTAGATTATTGCTGGTTCCAGCCGCCCGGTGGTATTTAGCCATCAAAGCCGGGAAGATGTCCTTGATCGTCGTGCCGGTGACCACGAGATGCTTCGCCTGTGCTGGGCAGGGAAGCATCCGATGTCGGGGAGGCGGCCGGCAATTAGGCAACGGCGGCGCTTGGAATATGTCGGTATACTGGCCATAGGCCCAGTGGGAATCGTCGACAAAGAAGGCTCTCCCATCTTGTTTAGCCAGGCCGTAAAGCATCCACATACCCATGACGGCAGTGCCCAAGCCAGCATCCGAGCTTTCCAGCACATAAGTCACAGACGATTGGCATACGGGTAATCCAGCCATGGCTTCCCAGTTCAAGCCCACAAAATGTCCGGTCTTTTGGGCGGTGTTCCCATGTACAACGGGAGGCAAAAGCCCATACAACTCGGCCTCGTATACGTCGACAAAGTAGTCATCCACCGCATCGTAATTGAGTTTCTCTTCATCGGATAATGGGGCCTTGCCGCGGAGCTCTCTCGTATGAGCCGAAACCTCTCGGCATTTACTTCCCATATCGGCATACTCCTCTACTGTCAGAGGGAAATCGCGGTTATGAGGAATAGACACCGTCCACTTTGAGCGGGAATGGCTGTGGCTGACAACGATGGGCGTTGGGAAGTCGGGTATCACATCCTGGCCGACCATTTCGAACTCATCCGTCGTGAAGTGTGGCCATACTGCTATGATGGACTCCTTGTTTCGAAATGCAAGGCGAGCAAAATACAGCGTCGTGACAAGCGTAGCAAAGTAGAGCATATATCGCAAGACTCGGCTCGGTCGAGCGATTAGGACCTTGGCGGGAGAAGTCTTCTTTGGCCGCGGGACCAGCACAGGAAGACTGGGTGAAGGGGGAGGGGAGAAGAGAAGGTGGTTGAAGCTGAATCGGGCCGATGTCGATGAGAGAGGTGCACGCTCATAGTTGTTGTATGAAGCATTGCGTCGGAGGTTGAGCCTTGGAGGCGCAATCATGACCTTGGCATGAGTCGACGAGAGATCCAGCGGAGGAACCATGGTGATGTCTTGTCCAATTGGTGAAATCCACCTCACATACGAAAGCTAATACATCAACTTGAAAGAGAAAGAAGGAGAAAAACAAATAGGATGAAAGAACAAGGAGCGGTCAATATCTGATCAGCGGTGCCTAGCAAGGGAGTGTATCCAGCGTCAAAAAAAAGACGATTCAAGATGCCAAGAAAAAGATCAAGATGGGCAACAAGGGAAAAGAAACAAAAGCCAGAACAGGGAGCTTTTAACAGAAGAACAATTCAGGCTGCAACAGATGGCGGCAAAGACGGCCAACCAAGGACTGAGCTGCCCAACTGCTGACCTCTTTCTAATCGCAAGGAGGCGATCCGTGGTATTCCAATAAAGTTTCCCCCCCACACAGCAATAGGCAAAAGATGAGCGTCTTAGCAGACACCGCCGATCATCACGGGGGGATTGCAGGGCTAGATAAGAGCAGTTCCGAGGCTCTTTTCTGCGGCGGACTTTTGCGTGGTATGTGTGTGTGTGTGTGTGTGTGTGTGACTTATTCCCTATCACGGCTCAAGGCCACGACGATCCCACCAGTGCCACCCGAAGCGGTATGAGAAGCGAGAAAGAAGAAACACAAGGGCGAGGAGGCGGCAGAAGGGAGAAGAAACGGTTGACGTCAACGTCAATGCGATGGCAGATGTTGTGAAGGAAGATGAAAAGGGAACCCTGGCGAGGGAGAGAATTGAAAATTCCAAAGACGCAGAGAATCGCGGTATATGATCAACGTAGGGGAGGCAGCTGATATCGCAGCTCAGCTCAGGTATGTACTCCCAGCCGGCGCTAGGAAAGCAATGCAAGGGACAAACAAAAAGACTAATAGAAAGTAAAATAAAATAAAAAGAGACCAACTCCGGCCCCAGCTTCCGGGCTGCAGGCGGCTGGTCAAACGAGCAAAAAGGACAAAGGCAGAAAAGAAACCCACAGCCCTCGTTTCTTGTCTCGCGGGAGGCCGGTGTCTTTTTCCTGGCCCTTTTGCAAAGTCCTAGTCCTGACAGGGTCCCTTGCGTCTTTGTTTAGCTGCGGGGGAGGCTTGATGTCATGTCTCTGATGATCCCGGTCGGTTGTAGGAAGGAGACTAGGAAGTAAAATAAAGTAGAAGAAAAGAGAGAGCTTCCCAAGGCGGCAGGCAAGAAAAGCTGCGGGACGTGAGGCCACCAGGGCGTTTCCAAAACAAAAAGTCGTCCGACACGCTGGTGTAAATGAAACAAGGCGACGGAACAGCGCAGTGATGGTGAGGAAGAGGCACGACGCATAAGAAATAAAAATAAAAATAAAAGCAGAGAAGGGGGGAAAAAAAGAAAAGAAAAGAAAAAAAACCCTAAGCTCATCCCTTGGACCACTCCGCATTCGCATTGTATTACCCTCTCTCTCTCTCTCACCATTGTTCCATGCCCCGATCCACCAGTCATCCATTAGACGGATACGTCACGCATGACTGGGGGAGCAGAGAAGAAGACATTCAAGAGAAAAGTTCTTCCACCCGCCATGTGGCTCCATACAAATGAACGCATCTCGCTCTTGTCCTGACAGCGCTTACAAGTACAATGCAGCTGAAGCAAGGGAGGATGAGGAGGAGGAGAAAAAAGAAATGGTGATAGTCGTTCTAGGTGACCAGGGGGGCACGAGCTGGCGTCATAAACAGGCCAGGGTTGCAGCGCTCCTGTTAGAAAAAGCCTTGAAACAGATGCCATTGTTGGCTTCCAAGCTGCAGACGACAAAACACAAACCCCCGTAAGCCGTGCGCCATGAATAGCGAGCGCGCGCTCTCATTGCAGCAAACAATGGACGAATGCAAGAGATTCATCATCTTTTTTTTTTTCCTTCTTCTTGCGCGCCTACGTAGTACAAGGTTGCAGATGCAACTGCTGCACCTATCGCACGTCTGTTTGGCTGCTAGCGCCAGCATCACGTTCCCCTGGCACGTTTCAGATTCTCAAGCCCGTCAAACGCTCCTCCACCATCAATTGGATCCCGCTTCTTTCGGGATCCTTACCTGATCCACCTTAGTCCTTTAGTCTAGGCTGTCTCTCTCTGCACGACAAGAAGAAACAAGAAAGAAGGGGGGGGGGGAGGAAAAAAAAAAACTCCACTGCTCAATTAATATCGTCCGTCTTCACGACTTTTTCTTCTCAGAGCAGCAGCAATAACAGCATGTGACGCCGTCTGAGCCATCACCAGAAAGTAAATGAACGGCCATCAATCCATCATATTCGCTCGCTCCATAACTCGACACTTGCATCTTCCCAACCACCAAAACTCAGCCAAGTCGATATACCTTTTCCCAACCTCTACTTCGCCGTCTTTTCTTTCCTTCTTAAAAAAAAAATTAGTGCTAGCAATATCTTTCCACACTTGGGTACCAACCTAAGTTCAAATGGGCACCACTCCTCGGTTCGTCCCTCGGAACCTAAAAAAGATCCTCTTCGATGACTTTTAATCTATCTGAAGCCCGCCGTCGGCCCATGCCAATCTCCACGATGGTATTAGATGCCACCTTGGATATTACAGCCAATATCAATACGAAATTTTTTTTTTAATCACTGCCCAGGTCCCCTTTACGTAGCTGATGCATTTTTCACGTGGTGCTCTGTGCTGGGTTTGTCTTCGCCTTACTCTCTACCTTGGGTATCAATCCACTTATTTCTTTCTTTCCTCATGATTTCCTCTTTAGTCTCCGTCGAGGTCCGCCGAATAGGATCAAGTAATGGGTGCCTTAATAAACAATTAAGCAAACTCGACAGACATACAATATTGGATATTGGATACATCATGTAAAACCTCAGTGGTATTCGTGCTTCATCGTCCTGTTTCTTTATTTCAGTCCCCGTATCGTAGATGTGCTTAGCATGGCTTAGTTGTATTCCACATGTTAGTGCACCCTTAGACATGTTCACCTTCACTTAGTCCAATACGGGGAATTCAAGTCCATGAAAATCGTCATAAAGTATATTCTTTTCTAAATCATAGCTTGCGCTTCGCAGGTAATTAGGATCTTCGCTAGAGCAAGCAAGCAAACAGAAGAAAGAAAGAAAAGGAAAAAAAAAAAAAAAAGACGTTTGAAGATGACGCAAAGAAGAAGAAAAAAAGGCATAATGCTAGTCCACCCTAGGTTCCCTTTGCCCATTTTGAAGTCATATACTAGCCCAAATGCAAAACCCTAAAACCAGACAAGAGAATCGAGGAGGATCTCTAATCCAACAGCCTCGTTCCTCTGCCAGACTCTGCAGCTTCTCCTGCTGCTACGAAACATCATCAAGACGCAAATCGCGCATAAGGGGGTATTCTCTCTCACACCAGCAACGAGCCTTCTCGTCCAATCCGCAAAAACCTGTAAGCGACTCGGAATGAATCAAAACAAGAAACCCCACTCGTGTTGCACCCTTCTTGCGAGAGCAAACAAGAAACAAACTCAAAAGCTCGGGTATAACATAAAACAAACAAACAAGAAAATTTGCTCCCATGCCTGAACTCCTTTGTCCCACAAAATCTTTTTACAAAAGTTCTCATCACATCGCGGTGTTGGATAGCAATCAGTCTCTCGGCTCTTGGCCATGTTCCTCCCCCCTTTGCCTTTTCCACCCGGGGACATCATTACGCAGCCTCGACGGGAACGCCGCGCTCCCCAATAGGCGTCGGTATGCGCCGCAACGGTGGCAGCTCGCTGGGTGGCTCGCCCAGTGACTCCAGTCTGTGGCTAGGCGCCAGTCGTACACTCCCTCGAACACCTCTAATGATCTGGCCAGTTTCGACTCGATCTTGAATCATTTCCTCGAGCATATTGTTCATTTCATCAATGCTCCTAGTTCTCCTCTTCGACTCCTTTACTATCGACGGGCTCCACGGATGACCAGTCCGGATTCCATCCTGTGATTGGGGTGACCGAGGCTCCGTCATCGCATCGGCGTTATCTCGCGAGCGAGCTGCGCTTCTCAGCGCGGCCAGCATCCGATCCTTGTCATCCAGCCTGGCTCGGAGATCGGCAATCTCAGCATCCTTCTCCTTCAGCAAGGCAGCAACGCTGTGATCCTCGCCCACCATGATGCCCTTGGTTGGTACTGAGAAACCGGACGATGTTCGGGAAGAGCTCGCTCGGCGGGCCTGGAGTAGTCGCTTCTCGAGCGTCGAAATGTACCGGTTTTTGTCCGCAAGGTCGGCCTGCAATGCTCGGTTCTGCGCTGTCAAAGAAGCCATCCCATCCCCATTCTCGCCAACGCTGTCCTCCTCCGCGTCAACAACGTCGGCTTCAGCCGACAATCGCTTGGTGCCATAGCTGGACCGTCTGCCGATGGTGGAATTTGACGCCACAGATGCCGTCCTCTCCAAAGGCGATCGGACAGAGATGGCTACCGATGACCGAGCCGATCCAGGTACCAGCGAGATCTGTGAATATCGTGCAAGTGCGCTCATGGTGCCATTGGAGTTGACTCCTGCAGATTTCGAGCTGAGAATCAGACGGTTGAGATGGTCAATTCGTTCTTTCAACGCTGTCCTGGCAAGTTGCATTTCCAAGATTTGCTCCTCGTGCCGTTCAGCCATTTCCTGTTCCCGAACGCGGTCCTCCTCGACAATCTCCTTCATCTCTTCGTCGTTCTTCTTGCTGGCCTGAGTCTCCAGCTGCTGCTTCAGTTCCTGTATCTCCATCCGGTACCGCTCCAAGAGCACACGCGCACCGCCATCGCCGCCTTGCCCCAGCGCCTCCTCGGCCCTCTTAGCGTGGCTGACAATGCTGTTCTTTGCGCGTGACGCGAATTTCAAAGTATTCAGCGTTTCGATGGTGTGATTCGCGGTGGTCGCCGCGCTTCCGGTCGCACCAAGCGCGGCCGTGCAGAGGATACTGACGAGAGAGTTACCAGAGAGGGCTCCCTGAAGCAGGCGCGTCAGTTTGCTGTCTCGGTAAGGCAGATGCTTGCCCTCCTTATCGCCTCCCTTGTCCTTCCATTCGGAAAGCTTTGCAATGACGGTTCCGAGAGTGAGCAAACTCTTGTTGATGTGCGCACCCTCTTGTCTTCGCTCCTTGGACTCTGCAGCCTTTTCCGAACCGGCAAGATCGATCAAGCTCAAAGTAGAGACTCGAACACCTCCAGGCACCATGCCCGATCGCTTGCTGCCGCCATCGCTGGCGCCGCCGCCCGGCATGCGCTCTCGGCTTTCAACGATGATCTGAACAACGGCGTGACTGCGAGAACTTCGGGCGTTGAATTGCGTACTGGCCGTTCGACGGGCTTGATCACCTCGTGCTATGACTCGAAGCAGCTGTGTAGGGCTCTGGACGATTTCCTCCTTTAGAGGAGTGGCGTACACGCCGCGCTTGCTGTCTTCTCGCAGCTTGATCTCCTCCTGCGGAGCTGCGGCCCCATTGGCGGACGCCATGCTCAACAAGTCGTGAATTTTTTCGTTATAAATTTCAAGGTAGCTCACTCTCAACAAGAACTCGCGCGAGGGCGTTTCGCGAATGTAAGAAAAGATGTCTGTAATCGCCAATGGGATGACACCAGGCGATGATGCCGTTCCCTGCATGGAGAATGTTTTGCCAGTACCAGTCTGGCCGTAAGCAAACACCGTGCCATGGTAGCCCTCCATTACTCTCCGAACCAGGCGCTTGGCGATGTGGTCGTAGACACGAGCGTTATTATCATGAGTCGTGAAGACATTGTCTACAAGAATAATGTCAACATGTCTAGTGGTCTTTGAGAGATTGGGGCCTTGGGGGATGGGACCGTCACGTACCATAGTAATAATCGCCTCCTTCTTTTCCCTTGTAGCCAATTAAAGATCGTCGACCGTCCACCATCCATTCTCCATCGGCGTGGTTGTCGTTTGTCGAATCGGGTCGTACTCGGACGCTGACAAGAACGTTTCCCTTTGCCTCGGCAGCAGACGTTCGCTTTTCAGAGGCACTGCCAGACGCGTCGGCGGAGTCCTCGTACGTCGTCGCTGATGTAGAATAAGAGCCCTGAGCGGAAGAGCTTCGGCTGTGAGGGGGGGATGATACGCTGATGACACCATCAGACATGCGGACGCTGCTTATGAATTTCCCTTCAGCGCTGCCATTTAACAGGCTCGGCGTAGGCGTGGGAGTGCCGCTGCTGGCTACGGAGTCCCTAGCAGGCTTCGGTTTTCGCGCAGAGCGAGCGCCTGCCAGCGGGCTGGACGGCATGCTGCTGAGTCGGTTGTCGCCCTTGGGAGGTTTCGGGAAGGAATTGATGCTGACAGTCTTTCGGATGGTCTTGTTAGCTGCGGCAGCGGTCTGGCTACCCTTTGGTAAGGAGGGAATAGCGTTGTTGGAGGGGGCTGAGGATGTTGAGGAGGAGGGTGCTCGCAGGCCACTTCGAGGTGTGGTGGGTGTCTTTGTTGGACTGGGGATGGCCGCTACGCTCTTCCGACTCTTTGGTACGGAAAGAGTGGGAAGAGATGTGTCGGGGGGGCCCATCGAGGGGCGAGGGCGCGGAAGGGCGGTCGCCATGTCGGTTTCCGGTGCGGTAGAATAATAGTATCGGGTATGAGAATTATGCTCGCTGGCTGCGCGTAAACGGCCTGTGCGTAGTGCTCTGTGCCCTCAAAGATATCGGCCGTCCATGAACGGCAGATGCGTTGGGCCAGACGTCGTCGAATAGAAGGAATGTTGCGCTATCGGCTGCTTTGTGCAGACAGGCCGCAAGAATGGAGACAAAATAACCCGGCCGACGGGGGGAAGTAAATTACTCAATATCACAGGCGAAACAACGGTACCTGGTACTATGATCATGTTAGCAATACTGCCTACGACAGAGCGGCCTGTCCATCATTATTGAATCGAGAGCCCACAAGGCGAGGCGGAGTGTCGTTGAGGATAGGGGGCCGAGAGGCATCCACGATAAGAGAGGGGGGGGGGACCATACCGCTATCTGCCACGAGAATGTCTGGAGAAAGTCTTTGTGTAGCGACAAAGATGAAGCGGAGCAACTGGGTCTCAAATCCCAGCCAGAGATATCCCGACCACGCTGAACGAGATCCGCCGCAAGAAAACTGAGAGAGAAAGAGAGAAAAAAAGAAAGAAAAGCAGGGTGAGGGTTTCTCGTCGTCGCTCGGTGGCCAACAGAAAAGCGGTGGATTTGCTTTTTTCTCTTTGGGTAATGCTAATAATATGACAGATGGACCTGCCGACAAAGTACCGCCGGGGGTGGCAACCGTCAAACCAAGGCCGCTGCAGACACTCACACTACTCGGCAGCAAAACTCCCAGATGCGCTCTGGTTGAGAAGAAAGAAAGAAGATGCAAGCAGCCGTAGGCTTATTGAACCGCAATCGTGGGCGCCGACGTCTAGTTGAAGGGCGACTTTGGGCGCAAAGAGATGCAAGTCACGGGAATGGGGTGCGCAGACAAGGGCGATTGCAGGGAAGGCCTCGGGGGAGGAGGCAGCAAGAGATCGATTAAGACAAGGCCCACTGGTTTAGCGGCGCTGACGTCGCATAGAGAGAAAGAGACGGGCGAAAGAGAAAAGGCGAGAGAAGAGAAAGGCAGCAAAAGAAGGCGAAATGAATGGAATGGGACTCCAGAGTGGGTGAAGAGAGCGTGTGTGGAGTTTTTGCGAAAGGCTCTGGAGAGACGGTGTCTCGCCCAAGCAGCACATGGGAAGCTATTGATAGGTGAGAAGTGGCTGCGTCCAGTCCGAAGTACATACATATGCATGTACGAGCGCATGTATGTGCAGTCGCTGCGCATATGGAGTACATACATGTACAGACACGGTCGAGAGAGACACGCCGCGCGAAATGACCTCGCACTCGCAGGGCCCCACGGGATGTGATGCGATGGGTATCAAGGACCGTTGCAAGGTGATTGCCGTAATTTGGGCAGCGAGCATCAACACCCTGGAGGTTTTTTTCCTTCTTTTTTTGCCCAGCAACGACACAGACTTTAGTTTCCAAGGGACCTGGCAACGACTAGCAGTGGTACGAAGGAGCTAAAAGCCTGCCGGGATACCAAGTAGCCTCCCACTGCCATTTTAGCGGACAGCTGCCTCTTCAGCCGGCAAATTGGCTTAGAGAGGTGGATGAGCCCGTGCTAGCGCGACGATTGGCCCCTGGGCGCCGTCCTGGCTGTGGCGCCACAGCACGCTAATGCGCTAGCGCTCCAGCCGGTGCAAGGCCACCCCTGTGGGCAGCGAGCCAGCCACTGAGGAGCGCCGCAGCCACTGGAACATCGTCTTCAGCCGTACAAGTGTGCATATACTAGTGCTTCGTACAGAGAGAGCACCGCTGCAGAATGGCCGTGCTGCAGGGAGCTGCAGTGGGAGCACAGCAGCCTACCCCGCTATGAGCACGCTAAAGCGAGAGACCCAATTGCGCTGTGTCTGGCCTATTAGCGTCCAGTGTCGAATTTACAGTGGCCTCATGAGCACAGCTGCTCGCTGGGGAACGCTCCGTCCATTGTGCGCCATCGCCCGTCGGCCCCTCCACACAAAGCCATCCGCTAATTCGCACACGGGCCACTCGCTACTCACAGCACCATCTCTCTGACATGCACGCTGTTCTTGGATCTTTTTCCCTTCATTTGCCCTGATCATGCGATGGCTCTGATATACAGGTCAAGTGAAATAATGCAGGGCTATTGGCCTCGAAACAAGACATGCGATTTGAGAGAGCTGGCAAATATTGGAACAGCATGCCGTCATCTCCCTATCGCTATCGAACAATGGCGAAAACCCGTCATCTCCCTCCCCTCAATCCTTCAGCCAATGTCTTCTTCTTCCTCCTCCCCCCTCTCTCAGCTATCGCCATCAGCTCTCTTACTAGCCCCCGGGATTGATCCCTTCCGTCAAAGCCGCGAGACCAATTTCAAAAGCCTGTCTTCGCACATCCCCGACTCGCCGAGAAGAGAACCAAAATCAGGGGACAGCAGCCAAGGCGGACCAGGCAGGAAGCTTGGAGAATCCCGGGACTATGCTATAGCGGTCCAAGTTCCCTTTTTAGCTCCTAGACATTTTCTTTAGCGTCGAGGGGCATGGTTGGAAGAGATCCGTCGGCTTTGTCGCAGCCATTGGCCCAACGATGGCGTCTTCACAAAGGCACGACTACTGCTACTGCGCGGGATCCAAAGTCGCCGATAAGGACGTGTCCCATCGCCAAAGCCAGCGTCACTCTCCCAGCCGATTTCCGCCTCCCATGAACCGAAAACCCTACATCCCTGGTCAAAGGCACGCGGACGGGACAGAGGACAGAGCGTCGCCTCGCCTCGTGTCTGTGATGTGATGTGATTCCGTCGACAGATTCGAGTCAGTTATGCAGGCACCATCTGCAAGGCCTCCGGCAATTGACCGCATTAGCACATGCGTCCGCAGTACGACATCTGGATGCAGTAAGAGTCTCCATGGCCCCTCCAAGGGTATCCAGCGCTATGGATGTGTCTAATATATTTTTAATACAGGGCCAAGTTACTAGTTCTCCGCCCTTGCTGCTTCAGAACGGCAGCGTTTCAAGCTTCTCCTTTGACATGGCGAAACGAGGGAAAGCGATCACATCGCCTCTCTCCATCCGATGTGACTCCGACTGCAGGTCCCACGGAGCCAACGTCCAGTTTCTTCATCAACAACAACAACCAGTTAGTATAAGCACAAACTACCCCGTACGGAGTAACTGAATCCTCAATGGCCGTCGCGGCACCAGCATCAGCCCCCGGCCGTCGCGCACGTAACGCTCGCTAAGCCCGACAGCACCGCAATGACTTTTTATTTTCTTTGCTTTTTCTTCTTAGCCCCCTGTTAGTCGCGGTTTAGAGCCAACAGCCAGCGACGCGTCGTCTGCGGATTACGAGCATCGAGTTGTGATCAGTCACACAAGCTCCTCCACATGGCAGCATTACGGAGCACAGTCCGTAGACTCGGCGACTCCAGAGCCACATGTGCTGTAATCCAAATTACACGTGCGGGTAGCACTATGCTGACCGGCTTCAAACTCCTTGCTCTTCGCGATACTTCTATAAATGCACTTTGTACTATACCTACGTGAAACCGTAATCCCCGTTTCGGGTAACATTTACCATGCACGGGGAATTAAATTTCATGCCCCCCCTAAAGATAGAGTGCGAATTAAGAGTGCTCCAAAGATATGATCGCACTTTTGGGGACTGGAGAGCAGCAGCGCTGCGCGAACCAAAGTGAACCCCTGGTCAATGCTCTCGTCGCTCAGGCAATTATCGCTGGGTGCATGCATGCATGTATGCATGTTCTAGTAATATCAACGAGTCGTATCACACGACAATCATGATCCCGCCACACCTCCGCACCAATGGCTCCGCCGTCGTTGTTTTCTCTCATGCGCGGGACAGGGGGTCGGTGGCATGGCACATGTCACTCAGGCTGATCGTGGAGCTACTTGGACAGCCACTGTTTGATCATCGCTCTAGTATGAAGCACGGATACCAAAGACACAAAAGACGAGGCTAGCAGTTGACCGACCATTGAGCCATGCTTCAGTCTGACACATCAAGCAGAATACAAGATTGACAGAATATGTATCGAGGAGCGTTATCACTAACTGCAAAGCGCAGCAGATGCCTCCGTACTAAGATATTACATAGAAGTGTGTCCACCTTCCCAAATCGCAAACAGTGAGTGGCTGCTTGTAGTGCAAAGTAAGGGCTGCTGTCTCAGAGAGGGAATCATCATCACTGGTGGCAAAGCTCCTGATATCGGAAGTCGATGTCATCCAACATCATATTCCCCTCCCAGCTCATGCTCATAAACATAGCGTAGTACTACTACGACTATCTCCTCATGCAAGGTACAGAATGCCGCGGAGAATAAAAACCCAGCCACGAGGTGATTCGTCCAACTAACTCATTTCATGCCTCTTTAGCGATCCACTCGCAAAGCGTCTGGGTTCACAAGCCTCATCACATCTCAGACCCCGTCGTCTAACCAGACGAAAGACACATCTCGGTAAATCCTGCTCCCACCGGTGATCCTCACCAGCCCTACCGGGCATATCAGCAAGTCACCATCTCGGCTATTGTTTATCGTTGCTGGCATAAAAGCGCAGTGCCCGTCCATGCCTTGTATCCGGCGGATTTTTATCACAATCATCCTCCCAGCGCCCTCAGTCCCCTTCCCACGCTCCCCGTCTCAAAAACCTCCACGATTCCCAGCCCAACCGCCTGCCCCAGCACCCACTCCCACTCGACGCCCCAAAAGTCTTTCCACCGCGTGCCGTACAGGCCTCCTCCTTCAAACCGCTCTCTGAACCAGTCCTCCGGGCCCTCGCCCCATCTCGTCTTGTCCAGCATCTCGCGAAGCCAGTCCACCGCCCCCTCAGCAAGCTTCAAATACCGCCCGTGTCCCGGCACCGCGATGCGGAAGTCGGACGCCTCAGAAGATGACAACGACGAACCTGTAAGAGTCGGCGCGCCACCGCCACCGCCAGCGAGATGGATGGCATTCTGGCCTCCCACCGCCGAAACAGTTCCGGAAGCGAAGCGAGACACGTGATGAATCGATGTCAAGGTCGTGCGATCCTCCGGACGGACGTGAAGCGTAGTCCCTGGCGCGGCCTGCAGAGAGCTCGTCAGGAACCCGGCCCTCACAAGCTCGTCTGTCTGGGCGTGCGTGATGGCGCCTCTGGGAAGAGTCTGGGCCGTGGGGTTCTCCTTCAGAAACGCTAGAAACCGATCCTTGGCCCCTTCAGACATGCCGGTCTTGTGCACCATGGCCTCCAGGTCGGACGACTCAATCAGCGCCTCGCCCATGCCGCCTCGCCTCTCTACCCTCACTTTGCGGAGCACTCCACTCCTGAAGAGCTCTACAACTTCTCTCTCTACCTTTGACGGTGATGTCAGGATGGCGTTCAAATGGCCCAGCGTAACGATTGGTGGCACCGTCAATCTATAGTTGAGAACTTCGGCCACCCGCGTAGATTTGAACCCCGTAGGCGGGACAGGCGTAAACATCCTATTCCGCACATATCTCATCGCCTGGACCACATCCCTCAGCGTCAGCTCCTCTTGAAGCAGCTTTGCGATCCCGACATCCGAGAGCTTGTCTTGAAACTCAGCCTCCGAGTCATCTTTCGACGCCGGCTTCTTGCCCTTTCGCGGAGACTGAGACTGGGCACTTGTAGCAGGGTTCTGTCTGGCCGCGCTCGGCCTGCTGGGCTTCCTCACCCGGTTGGACTTGCCCAGGATAGATCGTAAGCTCTGTGGCATTTTTTTCCCGTAGAGTATATAATACTTGGTTTCCTCTCCTTTGAGTTTATTGGGAAAGAGGCGACCGCTTCGAGCTCCCTGGTACTCTGTAGCCTAAACGTATGCTCATCCTATTATATCAGGCACACACTCTCGGAATAAGGTGGCGAAACCCGCATATGGATGAGGAATCATCTGAAAATACGACGCTTGGGCCTATGAAACGGCGACGGAAACGTTTTCGGTTTACCAAGAGTTGGTATGTGGAGAGAAAGCCATGAATTAGGACATTAGGAACCTTTTGGCTGTTAATAAAGTGTAAAACTTTAGATTTCGTGGCAAAAAGCCATGAGCCGCTACCTTGAATTACAAAGTTGGCTTACTAAACTTGGATCTAAGGACAGCCTTGTCACACATCTTAGGCAACACACGCAGCCGAATCCAAAGGACAAGAGTTCATCCAGATATTTTCCGCTATATATTTCATTCACGCTAAATCATAATTCCACGATGCAATTTATCCCATTACCTCCTCTCAATATTTTTTCCTCCAATGCAAATTGGTAAAAAGGGCAACATTTAGCCAGCCGTAGTCAGAATATACGACGTAATAGCACTCATGCGTTCACTCGTCAACTTCAACGAGATCTTCAGGAATTCCCTTGCAATCTCAGGCTCCTTCTGCTGAAGCCTCTTCCAAGAGTCCAGCCCCATTAGCCAGACGATGCAATCTCTCTCCACTTGCGCTGTCGCTGTCCGGCTTGTTTCAGAAAAGAAAGGTAGCTCACCCAAAGTGGTTCCCGCAACGATGCTCTCACAAAGCCAGCCTTGAGGAAGATCGTATTCTGCCCGGATGATGCCGCGCTCCAGAAGGTAGAAGCCATCTGCCGGTTCTCCGCGTTTGAAGAGGATAGTACCAGCAGCGTACTCCTTGCGCTCAAAGTACGGCGTCGCTTGGAACCAAAAATCTTCATTCTTATCACTCAGTCCCTGGAAGATTTGCAACATGAGTCGGAGCGGTTCGTTAAAACTCTGCCATCTGGATCTGCGCTGAATTTCAACACTATTCAGTGCGTCATGAGCCGCCTCGACAAGATGAGTACGGCGTGGAGAGTTAAATGGTGGGTCGAATGAGGCCAGCGTCGCCGAAGTCGTTGGAACATCCAAGCTGGCGCTGGCGGTGTGTTTTGTCGAATTGAGTTCCTCTTGCCTGGCATAGAGGGTTTTCAGTAGCTCGTTTTCGCAGCTTTCCAATGCAGAATTCAAATCTGGAAGCATCATGACCTCGATACTTCCACCTCCCAATCCCACAGCCCTTAGATTTTGGCCAAGTTCACTGCCAGCATCTATGCCGCTCAGGATAAGCTGTACGCCTTTGTTGTTCAATAGCCGACTAATCGTATTAAAGGCTTCGCCCGCCGAGTAGTCAAGTCCACTAACATGCCACATGTCGAGAATGAGAAACTTGATGGGCTTTTGAGCAAACGCATGATCGTCTAGAAGAGCCCGTATCTTGGTTTCTACGCTGACGACTGTGCCAAAGAATAGATAGCCCGTGAGCTTCATGATGTAGATTTGCCGACCAACTTGCTGCAAGTAGTTGTCTTGTGACGGGTTGCGTCTGACGGTAGAAGTCACAACTTCACCATCGTAGGATGCTCGAATGGCCGACACTCTCGAGGACTGGATAATGAGTGATACAAATGCTAGCAAAATCCCGACGCCAATGCCGACCACGAAATCGTAAATACCCATGACCAGAACAATCATAATGACGGTGAGATACTCCGCCGGCCTAAGCTTCTTCCGTGGAAGCCACACGGCCTCGAGCAGTAGCTCAAATCCAAGATCAAAAATGAGCGTTCCGACCATCATGACGGGAATCCATCCGATGATGCTAGGCCCAATAACCATGACACCAAATGTGAGAAGAGCAAGCATATAGCCAGCAAGCCGCCTGTTGCCTCCAGACCGTAAGAAGAAGACGGTGTTGGCATAAACCAGGTAGTTTTGAATGCTACCTATGCATCCTGAAATGAAATTAGAGTACCCATGAAGCCTTAATTCCTTGTCTAGGTCGGCATTGTCCTCTCCAGAGTTGAGCGCCAAGGCGGGGACATTGATAGGGACGTGAAGAATGCCAAAGAAAGTCAAAGCAAACATGGCCGGGATTACTTCGATGATTGCTTTCCAGTGTACCAACTGAAGCTCTGTTCAAATCATTAGCCGTGATAAATAACCGTGATAAATGTGGCAAAGAGAATACTTACGATACAGCGTATAGAAGTACCACCAAGGCTCGTCCGGTGGAGGCCCCACGAAAATCCATCCGTGCTCTCGGAGTGTGCCTGCATCTAGTACGTCGAGCCCAAAGACGAACAGGTAGAATACCAAAGGAATGGCCAATATGAAGAGAGGGAGAAAATACTTGGATGCACCTTTCATCTGGCCATAGAATAGAATTATAGCCAAAATCAAAGGGCAAATCCAAAGCGGGATTGTCTTGGTCTCAAAAAGCTTCTGCAGCGTATCAAGGTTGTACTCAAGACTGCCCTCTAGTCGAGCCGAAACTTCGAAGCCAGTAGCGATCAAGAACCATCCGACACCGCCTATGCATCCTATCAAGATGTGCCTGGGAATGAATCCAACCATATAACCAAATTTGAATCGCCCCATGAGGTAGAATACCAAGCCAGTCAACATGGAGCTCAGCGCATATGCGACAATGGTTGTGGCGATGACTGCATCAGGATTATTCTCGCCAACAATATCCAAAATCTTGGCTGCCATGTTATGGAAGAAGGGGACAACCTCAATCTGCATCTGGGTTAGGCTGGAGGATTAAAGGGCCGCAAGGCAGTTTGCACGTACCAGTTCAGATCCGACTGCTCCTCTGAATATACTGCCTGTAGAAAAGACGAGTTGCGCTACGATAGTGCTGACATAGTATATGGAAATGCCAGCAGATCCTAAATGGGAGAACAAAGGAGTTCCTAGTGGGAACAAGATCATGCCTGGTCTGGTCAGCAATGTTCCTCCGGTGTTTCTACATGGTAGGCTCACCATATGACAGTGCATCCAAGATGTTCAGAAGCAGACCGACGGCAACTGCTGGAAGGCAAGAAACTGGCTCCACTACAGTAGTCTCCCAGATGGCTCTTCGGTTCCAGCTACGTGGGCTAGATGCTACCTTTGCGATATGGACGAGACGATGCTCTACTTTCTGACGCTGCTCGGCGAGTCCATGCAGCCACCTCGATCGAGCCAGAGTCTTTTGTCCTTCGAGATCAACGCTGCTACTGCCTCCCGAGCCTGATGCCTGCCTTCCAAGGAGAGGCGTGTATTCTGAATCCTCTGCTTCAATTACCTCTGGACGATGCTGTCTTTCATCGATGGTGGGCGAGGGGTGGGATTGTCCAACGTCGACGTTCTCGGATCGAGCTTGCGGGAGGAAACTGGTTTGCTCTGGTAACGATGATGGCGGGGACGACCTCTTGAGCAAATTTGTGAGCGCAGAAGGCCCTTCTTCCTCTGCCACCTGCTCTGTGCCTTCTTGATCTTCTGGTGACGGCGGTTCAGAGACTTCAAGAATTGTCCCTGATGAAGGTCGTATGCTACCCTCAGTGGAGACGGCATCTCCAAATTCTGGCCCAAAACCTTCATGACTCGACGGTCTATTCCTATGAAGAAAGCTCGGGAGACGCTGAGATGCGCCATCGGACAGCAAATAGCTCGCTAGCTCAGCTGTATCCTCGCGAACACTCCTCGCGTTCTGTGCGCTGTCTACCGGGACTATTCCTAATATTAGCAGCACATCAAATATGGTGCAGACGGCGCATCGCCTTACCCAATTGATCTCTTATTGATCCATGGATGAAAGACCGAATGGGCTCCTTATAGCCTTGCATAGACCCCATGGATGAAGATAGCTGCTGGTGTTGCGAATTGCCAACCTCCAGCGTCGAGCTGCCGGCGTGGCTCGCCGCATCTGATCGATCATGGTTCGATTGCTCCGTTTGTGATATCAAGCTGGTAGCTCTTTTCCGCCACGGGGAGAAACCTAATACTGAGGACGACATTCTTGGAGCATCCAACGACGGAGCTCTGCCGACGAGGTGATCGGCGATGGTTTCAATAGCGATCCGACATGAGAAATTGAAGATGGGCTCGGTAAGATTTAGAATGAGACGGTGAGCGAGGGAGGATGACGCAACTCAGCTTATGCGCGGAGCAGGCGCAGGAACTAGAGAAGAAATAAAGGGTGGCGCCATGAAGACGAAAGAATGAGAAAATGCATGCAGAGAGAAGAGCCGGGAGACATCATCAAGAGATAACGGCTATCGAGGAAACTTTGCTGAATCAAGAAATTTCCGGGGCGGTGGCGCTGAGGCCGGGTCCGTGCAAGCAAGCTGGGCCTTATCTCCTCCATACACAGAATGGTCTCTTCGAATTATGATTCCCAATACCAATTGCCTTTACAGCATTGTATTGCTTAGCCAATTCCCGCAAAAATGGTGGCTACCTATTAGACTCTAGCAGAATTACTGGTCTGATGCTGCCACAGCATGGGGAGGAGCTCATGATTTGCTAACGCGATCGATGCGCTCGGCTTTTGAAAAGGAACCTGCAGCTCATTGTTCCGGCCTAGCCTCGTGCCGGGAGTCATCCACCACCCAATGAACCGTGAGTTAATGCCCACTCTTTACAGGTCTTCTGCAGGTCTAGGCTGCATTAGTGGACGGATTCAAGAGCAATCGATGTTGCACCATGTGCGTTGCACGGATCTAATGCATTTCCTCCACTACTGATCACGGGTGCGCGATATCCTCGGGCGGCAGTAGAATATTGCTCTCGTTACCGTTACGGAGTAGGACAGGGCCATGTCTATAAGTCCCTCGTTTGTGTTTTACCTACTTCGTACATCTTGCGCTTTCGTCCTTGGAGAGGCCTCCAGCTATCAATGACCTTGAATTGACTATCTAGACTACCTACCTACTGTTCCTTTAACCCAAAAGTAAAAACTCCCGTGGTGAAATGTAACCAGACTTGTGTCCCTCAAAAAAAAAAAAATCCCTCTCCCTCCCAGTTCACCTGTCATTTCTGGGTAGAGTCAAAACGTAAATTCATTATCCTCGTAACAGATCAGGTAACGTCATCATACCATGACTGCACTCGTTCGCTATCCCCAAGCTCACAATGAAGCTCCAGCCTTCCCTAGTAGCTGTTCTCCTTGTGTGTCGACCCCGGCCATTCAAACCCCCGATTCTGTGAGGCGTGTCTCTGTACCATACTTTGACAATGCACCATTGAAAGATATCTCACAATACATGTTTTCAACTGAACCTCAGCTAAGTTTCTGCAGGTATCCTTGTGCAATTAGACGCTCTACGTCTCCCTGTCGGACGTAGAACTGACTATTCTTTGTCAAAGTAATTGCTCTGCAACGTCTTTATGAGTTTCAATATCGAACAAAGGATACACGCCACTCACCCATATTCTGTCTGAATCTCTCCTGCGTCTTTGAGAACGCGAACGTCAATGAATAGGTCTCTCGGTGGCTCCAGGCTACCAGTGAGATCAATGTCCGTCCACTGACCCTTGTATGCTGCCAGTAAATCACCATATTGTCGCACATAATCCTCTTCCTGGGGACTGAGACTGCTCGTAGACCCATCACCGCTCGTCACTCCAGTGGTGTTTCTAGAAGCACCAGAATCTCGTACTTGCTGGCCAGAGAGGTCAATGACATCCGCGCCATTCCAGACAAGCTCTTCCAATTTATCAGTACGGGTCCTGTGATATGCCAGCAAGCATCGCTTGTTTCTGCGCATTGAGATGTGGTTCACGAGCAACGTGTATGCAACCGCTTGATCTTCTGCTGGGTCGAATGAGCCCTGGAAAGGCTCAAGGAGATCATCGACATCCTTGTTAAGATCTCTGACTTCTCTGGTCACTGCACGAACAAGTTCAGCCTGGTAGGGAGGCAAATGTGCGAGATTCTGTGTTCTCTTGGCGTGTTGAACCTATGAAAACGGTGAGACGCGCTGCGGGAAGTCAAATGAAGAACGAGTCGTACCAGTTTGATGCCCAAATCTCCATACATTGCACAAGAGGCTAGCTTTGCTTTCCTAGAAGGATTGAGAATACCCCTAAGGTTTCAAATCAATTTAATGCTATGTCAAATGCTTCTTATGCGGTTGTAAATGTGTAATGGAAAAGATGGTCGTATGTCTTATCATTAGGTGGGAATTCAACTTTGGTCTGGCGGCTAGCAAGTCGAGTTCACGCTTTGACCCCACCATCCAATCACCGCTTACAAGAATCTAAACACAAAGCTGGCGAATCTGCCTCGTTCAGTAGTCTTCTGGATAGCATTCGCCTTATGATTCAATACCACTTCACTTGCAAGGATTTATTTATGATAGATTGATATAATATTGCTCTTGAATAATAAAAGTATGTGTAATTTGAACGTTCTACTTGTACCTGCATAGTTGAAATACGCAAGATTTATCTAAATTTCTACCACCTTACCTTCCACAAATAATGACTGGCACTTGTGATTTCATGCAACAGCTCTCTTTACAGCTGACTCGCCGACGGGAATCTTCGAGCTATTAGAGAATAGCATCATATTATCATGTTGGAAGCTATAACAGCACAATTGTTAGCAATGTTGCTGATGTGCGTATGATACTGCAATTCAAAAGAAACAAGTCATAGCGTGGAGTTCAGTGTTGCACAATGTGCTTGTTGTGTCGTCTTGCGGCGGGTCTTGAGGCCGCCTCCGAAACACGGACCAATTGTTTTCATCAGGTTGTCCAAGGAGAATGGGTTGCATGAAATGAAAGAATATTTGGAAATCTTACCTTGTCTTCCCAATACTGGAAGCTTTAGTCCAAGTGTTAGTAGCTGTGCAATGAGCTTCTCATTACAGCCGGCGCACGAGGTCCCGCATGAGACACATATGCAACATTTCTCCTGCAACGATTGCATATATCTCTAGCCATTCATTGGGCTTGGCCCAAAGGTGCAGGATTGGGCGAATCCTCGCTTTGAGATAGAAAGATGGGAAGGAAAAAAAGTTCGCTGCGCTTGGAAGCTCATTTATTTGGGGACAAAAAATGCTGCTTTATCGATACGGGATAAATGTCGGCCCGGGCCCCACTTGTGCTCCAAGCTCGACGTAAGAGCTCCTGTAGCCTACAGTATCGCCCGCCACCAAGTCGACACGGCGTATGGAGTATCGACAGCAAGTCTACCTCAATTACGTACAAACCTCCCGTTCATAACTCCAAGGAACCGCCTCTGGCTACAGCTCTGCCAGGTGTTTAGCAATGCCGATTGCACCTATAATTACATTCAAGGCCGGCCAGTGTGACGTCGACGTAAGTCACAACCGCAGTGCGGATTCCAACTATCCCACTTGGCTTCTGACATTGCTCTATAGGTATCGTCGAGGCCATACAAGGTCACGCCACAGCCTGAGTCTGGCTACATTTATCTATACTCAGAAGATGGTCAGTAACACGAGAGGAAAGTCTGTGCTTAAAAAATCATTAACAGGCAACAGACTTGGTGCACTTCTGCTGGCGTCGACGGGACCAGCCTTTAGATGAGCCGGAGCTCGACCTCGTCATGGTTCCCACAGACGGCAGCTTTCTTCCATACGAATATAAAACAACGCCTCAGCCAACAGCGAAAACCAACGGCCGCATATTCGTCCTCAAGTTTGCCTCTTCCTCTCAGCGTCACCTTTTCTGGATGCAGTCTAAGCCTCAGGGACGAAGTGGTGATGCAAGCTATTTCAGCCCCCGAGATCGCAAGATCGGCGACATTGTTCACAGACTCCTTCAAGGTGAAGAGGTTAACGTGACACGGGAACTGGCAGCTGTTCGAAACAATAACGATCGCCAAGACGATGAAGATGAGACGATGGAAGATATCGAGGGCCACGGCCACCAGGATCATCACACAGGAGGCAGCGGCGGAGCAGGCCCCGATGCGACGGGAGGCGATATAAGAGAGGAGGGCGAGGGTTCGAGAGAAGGCGGAGCCGATGGTGCAAGAGCGTAGGTAACCCCCTTTCTTCACGGTTGACACGAATGGTTCGCGCAAGGTCGGCTGGTTCAAATCAATGGTCTCTGAGAGTCAAGAACATGTTTTGGCATCAAATGAAAGCCAATTAGTGTACTAAGAAACTTCGTTGTACCTTTGAAAAGAGCTACGCCAAAATGATATTATGATTCTACTACGTGACTGCAACTGCTGGGAGACGACGAAGCTAATTTCTTTCCAGAGCTTCGTCTTCAACCCCTGATGCCGCGGCTGCAGTAAGAAACTTTCTCGAATCGCTGAGAGGCCAGTCCGGCATTCCTGGGGGACAACAACAGCAGCAGCAAGCAGATATCGCTTATCCATACCTGAATCATCTCCTACCAACATCTATCACGGTTCCAATCGTCGACACTCTTTCAGCCGAGCAGGTAGACTCGCTTCTCAGCTTCCTACCACCAGCTGTCATCGTACTCGCCAGTGACACAGTTGACCTTGACGGAAGAACGGACCCAACTGCTGATCAAATCAAGGCAGCCAACGAATCAATGTCGTTGGAGAAGAAGCAAGCTTTATTAAAGAAAGTTCTTCGAAGCCCTCAGTTTCACCAGGCCTTGGGAACGCTGACAATGGCTCTTCGGGACGGAGGACTGCCAAGTATCGCCGACGCACTCAACGTAAAGGTTGAAAATGAAGGATATTTACAAGCTGGAATCCCCATGGGCGGTGGTTATGCTGTCAAGGCATTCATTGATGGCGTAAAGAAGACGGTGCAGGATAGCAAGCGATGATGTACAACTGGTGCACGTTCTGTCTCATGATGTCATACGAAAGGCTTTTACTGGCATTTTTTTTAATTTCTTTTAGATAAGAGAGGAACAACGCCCTCGGTTGAAGCCATGTTTAAATAGTAAGAGGTTGTAATCATGTGATTTGTCTCCAGAGAGTACAGGTTAAATATCAAGACCTCCCAACTTCCTGCTATGCAGGTACCAATGTGACTGCTAGCAGTGGGGCTAGTAGTGGTGGGTTGCAGGACGCTAAGCCATTGACAGCTACTGGTGGGCACCCATTTTATAGAGGCAGTGGATTAGTATCTTCAATTCATTACCTTATCCTTATCCATTCGTAGTATCATGATCTGTTAGACATCTTCCGCCTCGCCTCTCTCTCCCTTCCTCAGAATAGAACGCGATGGACTTGCCATTCCCAACCGACGTGCAGGAATTCGACAGCGATGACCGCATATCCTTCTCCAAGCTCGACAACAAGTTCATCGCGGTCCATGATGACGGAACCGAGTTCGAATTCGACGCCGAACTGAAGAAATGGGTTCCTACGGAGGAAGAGCCATTGGAGGACGAATTGGACGATCTCAGAGAATACAGTGGAACCCCTGCAGATGATGACTCTTTAAATAAGAAGAGGAAGCTTGGCGGAGAGAACGGAGATGCGGTAAGTTGAACCGTGGAGACAAGAATTTCAATTACCGCCTCGCAGCACCAAGACGCAACATTGATGAGTTTCCGTTGCTACGGTATACTAATTCAATGTCTCTCAGAACGCTGGAGCGTCCAAGCCTGCGCGTCCAAGCAAGAAGCAAAAACCGCCGCCGCAACCCAAGCAGAACACCGCCGTTTACGTAACCGGCCTCCCCGCCGATACCACGGTCGATGAGGTCCACGACCTGTTCTCCCGCAAAGCTGGCGTCATCGCCGAAGAGATTGACAGCGGAGCGCCGCGGATCAAAATGTATACCGACTCCCAGGGCAATTTCAAGGGCGATGCGCTCATCGTCTTTTTCAAACCCCAGAGCGTCGACATGGCCATCATGCTGCTGGACGATACCGTCTTCAGATTTTTACCGAGCGGAACAACAGAAGGGAGGATACGAGTTCAGGCCGCCGATTCAAGCTACAAAAAGACGCAATATGACCAAGAAGGAGGCGGTGGTGAGGCGGGTAATGGAGGCGGGAATGGAAACGGGAATGGAAATGGCCAGAAAAGACAGCGAAACGAGAGGGATCGACAGAAAATTATCAAGAAGACACAAAAGTTGGATGCTAAACTTGCGGACTGGGATGATGATGATCCATACGCGGCATTGATGCCATCAAACACAAAGAAGCGAGACAAGACAGTCATCTTGAAGCACATGTTCACTCTCCAAGAGCTCGAAGAGGATCCTGCCGCGCTGCTGGAAATCAAGGAAGACATACGAGACGAATGCTCCAAGCTCGGTGCCGTCACCAGCGTGGTGTTGTACGATTTGGAGCCCGACGGAGTGGTATCTGTCAAGTTCAAGGACACCGAGTCAGCAGCTGCGTGCATAAAGCTCATGCATGGAAGAAGTTTTGGTGGCAGCACGGTGCACGCATCACTGGCAGTGGGCGATAAGTTTAAAAGGTCTGAGACCGAAGCAAACGAGGATTCGGATTGAGGGAGGAACAGTAGAACGAGATGCATTGCTACTTTTTTTCAACTCATGTTTATAAATTGCATTTTATGGCTACTTATGAGGTAGTATTGACAGATACCCATATAAACCTACTTTTTTCCCCATGGTTGTTGTTTACCTACTTCCTAAACTGCTGCTTACTGCTACCGTGGTTCAACCCGCTTTGTATCCCATGCTATATACATGCTAACAAAAAAAGGAAAAAAGAACAAGAAAACGCTGTTCGCTGCTAAATATCGAAAGAGACATAAATTCGTTGCAAGAACGGGTCAAATCAAGGCAGAAGGTGACATGATAGGCAGGTTCATTTGGCATTCATGGTGACGTCTTCGGCGAGGGTGTACCATATCGCGGCGCTAATGATCTTGCAGACAATTTCGAGTTCCATCTCATCTATAAATATTTGTGAGTAAACTCTGTGTAAAATGTCGAAACAAGGGGGCAAAATGTCGTCATATGATCAAAATTTCATGAGCGACCTATTAAATCTCACCTCTGGGTGCATAAATCATGACAAAGTCTTGGGAGACTGGCATTTGGATGAATCTTCCTTTCCACGCCAGTGGGTGCCTTTGCCCCCAGCCTTTTTGCAGGATTTCCTTGATGTCATCTGGGTGGAGACTCATGTGCATCGAGTGATCGGAATCGTGGACATGACAAATTTCGCCCTGGCAATTGGTTTGCAGTGGATGTCTCGCAAACAGAGCCAGTCCGTGCTTCTCCAAGCATGAGCGTTCGGTACCGAACTTGTTAGGATTCTGCGCACTGAGCTTCTCCATCGCTCTTCGGAGGGCAATATAGCACCGGCGAGATCCATGCTGGTCGAGCTGTCGCTGAGGCGCGATGCCGGCAACGACGGGCCGGGGGCCGGCACGGTAGGGGAGGGTCTGTCCACTCAATACGCCCATTTTCGGAACGCGGGTCGGGTCGGGCATTGGAGCCGTAAAGGGGTCGCGCAAGGAGAGCACGCGCAAGTAGGTTATCCGGATGTAGCCTTGGACAGTGGACGGCGTGCCTCCCGGCCCGAGGCTAAGGAAGTTGTGGTAGTCATTATGGACGAGAAGTGCAATGGGAACAAGGATCACAACTGCCTCTGCCAGGTATGAATCCAGAAAATGGATTATAAGTACAACTCCCAAAGCAAGGATGAATATGGCAGGGCCGTCTAGAGTGACAGAGATGGACCTTTGTTGAACGATGCAGGAGGTCTTTAGTAGCTCCAGCTCTGAGGACTGATCTGATGATTCCTCGTTAAGGTCAGGAATCAGAGACAAAGATGTTATTGTCTCGGTTGGAGCAATTGACACAGACATGGCTATATGACGACGGCGTAGAGAGGGCAAGTATTGGTAGAGATGGTTTAGCCACGAAAGGTCGGGCACTACAGGCCAGTCACTATATGGAACTGGTGTGATCTGGGGTTCAACACATGCGAGGAGTTGCGGACAAGTTATATGGCCCTGGAGGAGGTGGAAAGCAGGGCCTAGGTCAGGGGGACGTCCGGCGGTCGGCGGCGACGTCGAGCAATGTCAGGGCTGATGAGGAGTTCCGCAGGTGAGGAGTTCTAGCCCAAAGAGTAGAGAAGCAATGTACTGAACCGGCTAAGTATCAAAGGGTTCTAATAGAGGCCGAGATTGGACGAGGGATCTTGTATCATATCATGTTCCACAGAGTAGGATCAAAGTGGGAGGTAAGGGGCTGACGGCCGTCTTCGCTGATCCAGTAGATCACGAGGAGCATGACTGTATTTAGCCACGAGCTCAAGACAACACTTATGACGTTGGGCTGATGTCGGTTGGAGAAGACGCATTCAAGCTTTCAACCTTTATCCAGCTGGGGCGCTAGGCAGCTAAGGTAGTGGCAGCTCTAGCGACGAGCCGATGGGTTAGTAAGTTTCAGTCGTGGGGACATCAGCGGATTGGGGATAAAAAAAGGTAAATGCTCGTAAGCATGGTTGAATTTCCATCGTGGCGCTGAAGAATGAGGAGCAAGTGGCCACCCGTTCGTGCTGCGTTCCATAATGGATACATGAGTCTAGTCCCTGCAAGGTGCCATTCTGCTTTCTAATTGCTAGCAGTAACTTATTAAGATCTCACTGCTGCTCCCGAAGAGCCAGTGGCGCAATACTCTGCATTGGTGACTACCGGAAGGCCGATCCTTGATGGCCTGGACTCCCCTTGAATGCTTGTGTTGGCCGTTCTTGGGTCATGCGTACATGTACTCCGTATTACTACTGGGCGGAGAGATCTCCCATCAGGCCAGCTTGCAAACGCTAGACAGATTATTGGTCAAGCGATGAGAAGATATGTAGGGGGCCGTTGCTCACCGATACAATACATATAAGTACACCTCGCTTCACGGACTCCGGAGTATGGGAGAGGTCATTGCATGCGGCCAAGAGCCGCATAAGCCCTTGTCTCGGAGCTGCAAACACTGCCTCTTCGCCCGGTCTCGACTTGGATCAGGACAACCGGGCTCTAACAAGTACCGTCAAGTCCGTCTCAAATTCACCATGCCCTCTTGAGTTCTCATCTTAGATTGTCTTCGGATTTATGAGCCATGATAGGCCGAGCCTTGGCGTAGGCTCATCTAGTATTACATGAACATGGCATATTTAGAACGAAGCCCTTGCATGAATACAGGGTAGTACCGCATACTGGGTTCAACTTAAATGGTTTCTGTGGCCAGTCATGTTTGAGG
>PXNZ01000492.1:0-69555 GCA_003012085.1 Trichoderma brevicompactum | reverse complement strand
TTCCAAAGATGGAACAGTGTTGTTGAAAAGGAAGCCAAAATATTAGCAGCTGTAGTACAGGAGTTGCTGTCCTGATGAAGCCTGGAGGGGGTTGGCTGCCCTCTAGAATTGGAAGAATTAGCCTAGTAGTCAACCAGATTTGGATGCCGCAAGCGCCAAAAAAAAATTAAATTTGGGACAAGATCTTGACGAGATCCCGTATATTATAATGGATATGGTCGTATGTGATCGCTTTAGAGGCAAAGTAACCCTGTAGCAAAGAAATTTCATTGAAAAGAAAGTTGTACATGTAACAGCCATGACGACCAACTCTCATTTGCCTCTTGGCGAGATAGGGCATGGCCGATTCTCAACTAGATCGCCTGCTAGTTTCCTGTGCGGTTATCACTGGTTTCTCTTCTGTTCTTATAATTAAAAGCCGTACACGGTAATCTTGCACCTAAACATTTTTTGCTTTAAAACCAGAACACACTGCTTCTGACACCCTATTTTGAGGATTTCTCGACTTCAGTTTTCAGATCTGCATTGAACTTGTCCCAAGGGCCTAGATCGAATTTCTTCGAGCTCCACCATGGTGAAGAGAGCGTGATTAACAGTCCCCGGAAATCCTCTCCTTGGGTGAACGTGGTACTTCCCGGGTTTGTTTCGCTTGGGGTGAAATGGAACTGATGGACGCCCTTTGCTAGCCCGAATAATGAGCCCTCCCATTGAAAGGATTCTGGAGAGTTTTCCTTTTTCAATTTAGTATTAATTATTGGTACATGCTGTTCCGTGGACACTCACCACTACGACTGGATGGTGAACGTTGCCGTTCATGTTGACTTTCAGGCTGTCCCCCGCTTTCAAGTCGAGAGGTTGTTTGCTAGAGTCAGTGGGCTGAATGTTCCAACCTGGCTGCCATTGCGTATATCGAGCAAAATCTAGAAACTACATGACAGCCTCTCAGTATATGGATCACTCCATCCTGATGCGTGATCACTATGCGCAGGCGCAAGTGCCAGAGCTCTTTTCAGATGGGCGCACTTACCACAGATCTGACCACAGCCGGCGACGCTGCAATCTCAATCTTGGTGGATACGCTTAATATTGGGCTCATGGTTGCTCCCAAAAATGAGTTCCACGGATAGTTTAATGACGCAAAGCTGATTTGGCAATAGGCCAGGCTTGAAAATAGAATGAGCGATATTAGAGCGAGTTCTCGGCCTGCTTTCATGATGTGATAATGGCAGGATTTGGCATATACATGTGAAGAACCCCAGCTTTTAAACAGTGCGGATCGTTGGCTCCTTTGTCAGCAGTCCACACCCAACAGCCTACGGGTGACGCATCGTGCAGCAAAATAAGTTCATGGGATGCTGTCAAAGCGGAAAGGAAGGTACAGTGTATGTACGGTACCTAAAACAGTATTTCTTCACTATACTCTGTACTTGATGGTGGTTGAACTTATTGGACATGCTCGCTACCTATGTACTTCGTAAGCTTCAGTGCATTGCCATAGAACTCCAAGATAATACGGCTCGATTCGGCGCATTACGGCGATTAATGACGCATGTTTTTCTTTGTGTTTAGAACTTTCCCTGCGCGAGCACACTTACTAGTACGCTTTATGCTTGTATTTGAACAGTTTGAAGACATCAGGACGACGTAAAGCTGCTTCGAGTAACGACTAATAACGCGCAACTACTTTGGCTTTATTTATTTATCTATTTTATTTTATTTTATTTTTAAAAAAAAGAAAGAAAAAATTTAAATTTTACATTTTAAAATTTTTTTTTTTTTTTCGAAACGGTCATCGTCTCGCAGCTAGTGGACATATATATGAGAGTAAAGCAAGATAAGCCATAGAATTAATTACGATATACCAGCTATATAAATAATACGTAGGTAAGCAGGCTTGTATTTCAGTGCCTCAATGTAGAAGAATGCTCTGCTGGCAGGACCCCAGATACCCGATCTCTGATAGTAAGTGCCTCATTCCGGTTTCCGAGGCTTGCCAAGACGCAGCACGCAGTCAAGAAAAGTAATAGTCCCGAGATGAAACCTTGGCGGTACCTCGCAAGTGTCTTTGCGATGGCTAAGTACACGCGACCATGCATATAAGAACGTCTGTTGGTATTTTATAGAGTCTGCCATTCACCCGGCTAAACGGACAAAAAGAAGACTGAAGGATTGATAGACCTGAGAAGCTCACGCATGTGCTAGGAGTCGTTCAGTTGCTCAAACTCTATCTATATTATCATAAAAATAACCGATGCAATTAAGATTAACGTCTGCTCCCAGATATTTAAGTCATACAATAATAGTGACTTCGTTTCCTCTATTTTGTCGCCGGGATTGCCACAATATCTTCCTCATCCGTGTATTTGACCTGACTAAAAGATATCTCTCGAGTGTCCAAGTTGTATGTTGCGTATACATTGCGAAGAAAAGGTGTTCCGAATACTGTTGCCGTGTCTGATGGCTCAGGACTACCAATTCCAGGCAAGATAAAAGTGACGCATTTACCCGAGTCGAGTTTGGTGACCAGACGGCTCACGGGTATTTTGATCGTGGCATTGCCCGGAAAGCTAGCCTCAAAGACTGCGTCCGTATTCTCACGATGCTTGCAGTCTACCTCATATGGGTTCGTCTTCAGGTCTACATCTGCAGGGATTCCCAAGATGGCAGCAAGAGCATTAAAGGCAGCTGATGGCAGACCCCAGTAACTAGCACCAGTGTCCCACGTGGTGGTGTTTCCAGGTCCAATAGGGAAGACAGTCCTCGTTGGTGTCGGTCCACCCTGGTCGAGAGTAAAGTCCGAGTATTCAGGGTTCCACGGCGAGTCTATCGGTAGTGTGAAGACGGGTCCGTCCTGCTTAGCTCTATCCACACCGCCCAGAAGAAGATGGCCAACCGCGCCTGGGTCGTCTGGGCCTAAATAAATGCTGAAAGCACGAGTTTTCAAAATGCCGCGGTCTGAAAGCTGTTGAACCAAAGTCGGGTAGACGTCGCACTGGGGTCCGGTGATGCATAAGGCACTCAGACCCATGATACCCGCAAATGGGTTTACTTGCACCAGCCGGACATCAAGGTTGTAGCTGTCCGTCGAACCAAAAACAAAACCATCGAGGGACAGACCCGAAAATCTGACCGTATCGTTCACATATATGCCTCTACCGCCGTCAATCAGACCATTGTTGTAATTGGGGTAAAAACCGGGAAATGCCACCACGGCTGTTGAGGAGGTAAGATTATCGTATGTTCCCAAGGGATCACAAGGTAAGTCCTGTCGCAAGCACAAGTTGCTCCGCGGTGAATTGAACCCGATCGTGTTGCTGCCGGTATCAATCTTGAGGAACGATCGCTGCGGAGGAGTGCCAACCTCAAATTCCATGCCATACATGGTCTGGTTCATTATCCGCGGGAGAGGGATGCGAATCACACCGTCAGGAAGGGTGTTTATGGCGGCATGGCCAGCAAGCAGCAGGGACGCCGACACCTCTTTGAGAGAGGGCATGGTGGGAAAGAAAACACAGAGCGCGCAGTTATTTCCACGTGGATTCGAGTTGCCAGACTGTTGTTTTCGACAACAATTCTCAATGCTCTTCCAGAAGGGACAATATATTAAAGAGTTGAGCCGGCTCTTGGGGAGTGTTACGCCTTGTTGATTGATTCGTCGAACGAGTTGTTCAATTATATATATTTGTAAAGAGAGCCTTTAAGATCCTCCCTGTAAGTCGTAACTGTTTGTTACATGTATGCTTATCCTAGGTGCGGCTTACTCCACCTCCCCCTTTGTGCCCTCTCTAGTGCCTGTAATACGGAGCATAAGCCCAAGGTCCGCTCCCGAGTTTCCTATTAGACTCAGGTACCATTCGTAGTCCATCAAAACCTGCGCCTAACATCAATGAACTGACTCCCTTAGTTATGACCCCTGCACTCGCAATACGAGACCCCCACCATCTCCATAGCAGCTGAGCCCGTAAACCCGTATTACAACGGAGATATTCCGCTTACAAGTATTAACTAGGTAGTTACTCCGTAGTACTCCGTAGTTTTTGTATCAACGCCCAAGCAAAAAAAGGGCAAACCCATACAAAAAAATAAAAAAAAAACATACAACAGCCGGTGTTCGCCAGTGGTCACCCACCTGACTACTAATCTGCCGGTTAGTGGCTTGTCTATGGGGGAGCAGACGGGACCCCGAATTTTCCACTACCTATGGTCGTATGTGCTTGGACAAGGACAAAGATTTTTTATAATCCACTTGGTTGCTAAGCCATGACTGCACTATTGATATGAGCACCAGATTGTGACACAAAGGGTAAATACTTTAAACTTGGATTAAAATATTATCTTTCTTTTTTTTTTTCTTTTTTTTTTCAGCTTTAGGGCAGGGGTAATAGCTATGTTAAAGCAGCGCTGGCTATTTGTCACTCCCCAGCAATTGATCCCTGATAACTAGTTGCTGTGCCAAGATTGATTGCCAGAACCGGATCAATCGCCCAATTTTTTATCTAGTAGCGCGTTCGAATTCGCAGGTTCATGACGCTATTGCCATCATAAGCTTATAAAATGCAAGTAGGTATAAAAGGGAAGCTTGCTATACTAAGTTTAAATGAACGGTTTGATATGGTAAGTTGTTGTAATTATGGGTTGATCTATAAATATATATCTTCTGGTAGTTGTGTTGTAATGAATGCCAAAAATTTCAAAACACCAAAGCCAATCCCCTTCTAAGATCCCGTTTAAACCCTAAGCTTGGAGAAAGTCTAAGCAGACTCAGTGCAGCTAATAGTGAAACCAGTCTCCCAGTCCAAAGGCTTCTGGGAGAATGTTTGGAAGTCTCGCTCTGGGTTTGCAATGCTAGCAACCACTGTAGTGAAATCCTTCAATACAATACACTCCACATTTGCAAAATCGGCAGTAAACTGTAGACTGGTGACAAAGAGAGTTCCATCTTGAGATAAATTGGTGTTGGCGTAAGCCTGTCCAAGGCTAACATTAGATCCATCAAGGGGAATAAAGGCATTGCCATTTGCTCCAGTAACATCGTTGGCGAACTGAACTTGAACAGCACCTGTAGTCCGACGGGCGGGAGCTGCGGAGGCAACAAGGGCGAGAGTGGAGAGAGTGAAGGCAATAGCGGAATGCATTTTGATAAAAGTATGAGTTACTAGTCTGGATTTGAGGTGAAAGATGCGCTTGAAGAGGTGTTATTATCTGTAGTGGTATTGCTGTACCGGTTGTTATTGTGGTGGTGGTGTTGTAATGTTGTTGTGACTACTGTAGAAGAATAGCTGAAGAGCAAGATAGAGAGCTGTTTATATAGATAATTTTTCTACTTTTGAAAATATAGTTTTATTATATGCTATATATAGTTTGACATATACAGAATAAGCGGATAGAACTATTCCGTACACAAAGTAAGCGGACAGAACTATTCCGTACACAAAGTAAGTGGATAGAACTATTTCGTACACATAGTGGATAGAAGTGATCCGTACAAAGCCACAGCTAGCTTGAGGCTAAAGCTGCTAGATAATAATATACCGTTGGCTTATATATTTATAAGCGCGTTGACTATATTTAATGAAGTGCATTACTGGTTTACGTAAGTAGAGCTCTAGGTACGGAGTACAAGCCACCTTGCTAGCTGTTGCTTATGCTGAGGCGGAGTGAATGTCATGTACGCTATGTGAGCTGACATGCCAACGCAGACACCCTAAAGCACAGCTAAAGATGTGACGCCTCATAATCTTTGCACCACAAACCGCTCTCACGCCCTTTACAAACACTGAGAGTAATATTGGTTTAGGACCTGACAAGTGAAGCCGCTAGCACACTGCGTGGGACCAACATAGCCGATACCACCACACTGTCCCCAGTGAGTCTGGGTCGCGCCGGGAGAGCTTCCAGTGCTAGATGTGCCTGGCCTCGAGGTCGGAGTACCGCTGGGAGTACCGCCCGAGGAGAGTTTGCTGTTGATAAAAGCGAGGGCTTGCTGGCCGTACTCCTGGCCGTAACCCTGGTGAGTACCAGCATCGTTTCCATTGCAGCAGTATGGATCTGGGGCATCACAATACGACTGGATCTTAGACGCGCTGGGGCAAACGAAGCCAGCCGGGCGAGGGTCAAACTGGTTAAGAATGGCAAAATTAGAAAACAACGATCTATAAAGCTAGCCAATTTCATAACACGGTGAACACTTACACCTTGAGCAGTACAGGTTCCAACATTGTATGGCAGTCCGTGAATGTTTCGAGGATCTCCCATAAAGATTGCAGCCTTAACAGCAGCGACTGCTCCCGCAGATAACGGGACAGCAGTGTTGGGATATCCCTGACCAGGGTCACCTCCTCCACAAAGCGCGTTATCAAAAATTTGGCCACCCTTTTATATCACTTGTAAGTATCTGGTACTATTAAAGAGAGGCGGAGAGAGGGAGAGAGAGACAAACCTGTGAGTATCCAACCAATACCAGCTGAGTGTCTGGGCAGGAGTTGTGGAAGTTGTTCACTGCTGTGGCTACGGCATTGATACCAGCCACAACAGAATTAGCATAGCTGATGCCGCCGCAAGAAGCCTGACCGCCACAAGCTGGGTAGGTAATTGCCTCGGATGTGGTTCCAGGATGGGCCGCAATAACCAAGTTTACAACAGTAGCTGAAGAGCCATATCCCGGACCTACTGTTGTTTCACGAGCACCAAAGACATGAATCCCTGGGCACTGTCGCTTCTGAACTTTCTCAACATCTATGAGGCTGCCAGTAGCAAGAAGAGCTTGACCTAGTAAAAGAGCGAGGGTTTTCTTAACTAAAGACATTTTATTTTTATAATAATCGACTATGGAAGCTAATGATGTGAGATGCTGATTATTTAAAAGATGAACGACATTTGGGGCAAATAGGAGATTATATAGTATCGAGCATCTAAATAAGGTCCTCTATAGGCATTATTTACTGGCCTTATTTACATCATCCAAGTTTTACTCTTTACTCTCAGCTCATTTCCTACTAAAGCCCCAATTTGTTCTAGTTAATGTTGTATTCCCTTTCCCCAGCCATTAATCCTTACAGGTTCACTGGCGTGTAGAATTAGGCTAAATCAACATTCATGGCAGCCACGTATCTTAGTTAGACACTTGGCCTCTAGAGTATTCTATTTGCCATCGAAATTGACTTTGAGTTCACGTTCACATATGTAGTAAGTGTAGGTAGTATATATGCAAGAATTATCGCGTAGTCTACAATTGTATGTACTTGGATAATAGAATATACAACAAGGATGCTATGTAAAGAGTGTTGCTGGGGGGGTGGGGAGCAATACTCCTGACAAATGCACCATTTGAACCGAGGAGCCGACAAACAATGTTCCAATTCCTCTGTTAAATGTCTGGGGAGACAGTCTCTGCTTTTTGCCTGGCTAACGCGTGAGCATTCGCCAAATGTTAGCTTCGATTACCTATTTAGTACGAATAAGCAATATAATCATAAGAAGACCGACTAAGTGTTTCACAGTAAGGATCCTGTTCCCAAGTCTTGTTTGAAGTAATGCCATCCCTATTGGAAATTACAACTGCCATGCGGAATACTGACTAGGACGCTCTCAGAATCGCCGTGTTATATAGAGATAAGAGGGTGAACGTCTGTTTACAGTAGTTTAACGGGGACATTGCCTCGAATACCTCGCAGTGTACAAAATCTTATTGTAGCATCTCTTCGAACAATGGTGCGTTAGTATAGAGATAAGCCCAGCACTTTTTACCAATAATTATTCTACAAATATAAAATATTAAAAGAAGCTCTCTATACATTGGCTAAGATACACTTGATATTCTAGACTTCTCTTCTAATATTTCTACATTATCTACTGCAGGCCACCTTACACATGTCTTGATAAATCCAAGAAGGGCTAGCTGAACTGAAACCAGTTTTAACCGCCTACTAAGGGCGGCTGCTTTTGTGGGTAAAGTAGCAAAGAGCCACAATAACACACATCTCAGCAAATTTAGCAGCATAGAGGCACTGCGCTGTAGATTCGCGATTGGTAGGCTAATCTACACCTCCTCAACCGGACGCATCCCAGATCTGCAAAGTCAGTCGCGACCATCCGATGGCCTTGTTAGGTTCGAATGAGCCGGCATTAGGCCGCTACTGGCAGTCTCCTTCAGGAAAGTTGTGGATGATTCGGCATGAAGCGTGGTGGTTAACCTGTTCTGGTAATGCCATTGAACCGAACAACTGAGAATTTTAGGCAATATTCTTTGCCGTGCCATTTGCATTAGATGAAGAGGGCTGCGCCCCACAACCAGCCTCTCACATGCAGCGTCACACCGCGTACACCTAGCTGTCTTTTCCAAGTGGTGTTGAATTTGAGAGCAGGAAACGTCTTTTCTTATGCACGTAATGTCTAAAATCTTGGTTTGAGCTTTTTGTGGCGGAAAGATTGACTTCAAAGCCTCAGTCATTACCTCTTTGTTCCGTTAAGAGTAGAGGTATTTTTTGGAACTATTGCCAGGCTTCAAAGATTCAAATTTCCATAGACGGAGTTCAAGGCCTTCACCATTGGGCGGCCGAATAGCCCTCTATATATTTATGTCTCGTTAATCTTCTTGGAACTGCCGTCATCGAGGCTCTTTCCAGTCCTTCACCTTTCAACTATACAAACTTGCACTGCTAGCAACCAATGCCGGCGAGGCTTTCCCCAAAGAGAGGATGGTATCAATGCCCTTTTTACCTTCCAATCTGGTGCTGAAGTGGTGGGGTTGCTTTAAAAGAAGCGTTTAAATTCGTGGATCCCACATTCTTCTACATTTGTTAGACTACGAGTACTACACTCTACGACGCAGCAAGCCTGCTCTCGAACTTTGATGGAAATGGTTTGAAAGATACACTTTAAAGAGGTTTCACTTTGAAGTTACTCTCAGAACACTAGGTTGGTATAATAATCTTTTTTATAGAAGATTATCAGAAAGCCCCTTCTTGCGGATGAGACTGAGATTCAGATACCGGAGCTAATCTAAATGATTGCCTTATATGTAGGATCTTAGGTAGCAGGACAGGTACTCAGATATAAGACATCTAGTAGCAGTGGCATCTCCGGTGCACGCTGCAGACGAGGTTGGCCGACGATTTGTAGCAGTTGCTGTTGAAGGAGCCGCCATCATTGACCAACCAGCCACATCGAGTTGCCGCCGCATCTCTCTAAGATGTACTTATATCGTTACTGAGCAGGTTGGCGAGGTGGACTCTGCACGGATTCTTGCCTTGGTCGTTGATCCTGGTGCAGCGGCAGGGTGCTGAAAATGGAAGTCTTTGAATCTAAGAAAAAAAGCTTAACTAGACCTCGAATTTTCCACTACCTATGGTCGTATGTGCAAGTATCTTGAATTAGGTTAGAGCCTGCAACATCACCCATTCATCGCCGCCATCGTCATTATGAGTAAAAAATCAATTGGGACGCTCCTTCGTCGCGATAAGAGTCGTGTCATTCGACAATGATCTGCGCCAAGTGCTCAAAAGCGGAAGGGGTAACACAAGCAAACAAGGACAACTCTGAACATGTCACCGTTCAAGCCAAAGACATGTTGAACGTCAGACGGATCGCAATCCGTCAAACTGCGCAAGCCATGGACTACCTAGTACTCTGCAAGCTGTTCTACATGATAAGTATGTGCACCGGGTCCCTAGAAAGTGCAAATGCACAGGTGGACAGCACATTAATTGAACAATTGCACACATGTGGCAAGATTGGTACAGCCGGAGTTGGTATGAACCTTGAGAAAGATGCAAGGCAAAACCGGGCTGTCAAGAATGAGACTGAAATGACAAAACGACTCGATGCAGAAAAGGCTGATATGATAGGGAGTCGTACATCAAAGCGATATCACGCAAGATTGCTCGCCATTGGAGGATTTCTGATCCCAACAAGAATAAAAATAACATTAAAGACAGCATTTGTAGAGTAGTGATTTAAGCTCGAAATGGAAGCGGCGGGCCTCATGAATCATTTCCCCTATATCGTTATTCGAGGGATCTGCGATTATGCAAGCTCTCACAGGAAAAGATTTGGCAAGGATATACCACAGCTATTGTTGCAAAAGAAGATTCCGAAATCAGTTCAATCAACAGATATCGAAGGAGAGAACCCGGCGATCGAGATATTGGAACACTGTCAGTCTCCATTCGCTCATATAAGCTTAGGACGATGTAGCTTTGAGTTTGGTTCTGATACTCATGAACAATTCAGGAAAGTGTAATTCATATGAAGTCAAGGCTGGACAAAAGGGCCGATAAACAAGTCCTTGATTAGCTGACGACGGTCGATGATAGCCTGCAGCACGGCGTTTACTTCAAGAAACGTTAACTAGGAACTAGCCTTTAACTTTTAGGCATAGCTGAATTTTAGAACTTGATGTTGAGAATTAAGAAGACGCTGGTGTGCTGTGCTGTCTCGGGTATTGGCAAAACGATTCTGACCTCAGCCGCAATTCATCACCTTTGCCCCGAGTTTGTAGATGACTAAAAATGTTGGCATAGCCTATACATACTACTATTATAAGTAGCAAGGCGATCAAGATATTGAGAATGTGCTTCCGAAGCCTACTAAAGCAACTGTTAAGGATTCAGACTTGCTTCCCAGGAAGTACCGCGAAATTATTTAGACGGCATAAAGATAAGCAAACCAGGCCATCTCATGAGTAGCAATCTGAAAATCTTAAATCCACAACACAACTATATAAGACGGATATTTCCATTATCAATGCAATGGATGAATTCCAATTATCCTCGTTAAAGGAGCTTCTATCCAGCCTTCTTTATCTTTTAGAAGTTTTGCGCTATTCACTATCTTCGCGATCAATCATGACGATTTTATACATGGCAATTCGACTGATCGTTGGACCACACACGTGTCTAGTCTTGTTAAAGCAGAGAGTTGCAGTAAGTAATTAACCTGCAACAGCTAAATCAGATAAATACTCCTTCTAGATCTAAATATGATTTTAATTATCTAGGTGAAATATCGGTCACTCCAGATTCAAGCGCCCACATTCTCTCTCTAGCGCCTCTACCCAGGGGCCTAGATACCAGAATTGACCTACATGTCGGCTCTCGCTCGGACTTCAAATTCTCAACCATGGCTCTGGCATCTGGTACGTGTCAGCGAGGTTGAACGCCACTGCAACAAACATGTTCGAGGACTGAAAGGTACTTGGGTTGAGCCAATTTGATTTGTATATTATTAAGCCTCTCTGACTTCATGTTGCTTTCCAGGCCTGTCTGTAAGGACTCAATCTCTCTTAACCCCTAATTGCTTGACTGTCCGTAATCCAAGCACACTTAGCACGCAGACTAATGCCATGGCGGCGAACATGGTCCAGAAGACGGCGCGATACCCAACCATGAGAACACTGGGTGAAGCTTTATCAGTGTCAGGAGATGCATTAGCTACAGAGGTGGCAATGAGCGAGGTAACGGTTAGACCAATAGCAGTACCCAGCTGTGCGCAAGTGTTGAAGACGGCTCCGCTCAAAGCCTGCATATGTGTGGGGAAAACGTCTGACACGACGAGGAGGCCAACGGTGAAGAGGATATCGCAGCTCAATGGAGTCAGGATCTATATGCAGTTAGAGGCGGGTCGATATCACTACAGGGCGTTTGCAGTGATGGACGGCATCTAAGACGAGCATCATGTATCACTCACCTGGGCAAAGAAGGCATCGTACCAATAAGGCCAGTCGGGGTTAATCAGGGCCATGAGAAGTGGCGCGACTGCGCTAATCGTAGAGGAGATGAGTACAGACCACATGACTGGCATACGATTTACAAAGATGCCAGTCGATATGTTGGTTAATGCTCCAGAAATAAGAGACGGCAGAATTTGCAGCGAAGCATGCAGCGCCGATTTGCGCTGTACTTTCTGGAAGCTTTGGAAAAAAGTCAACTCAAATGCCTAGAAGGACTCCTGCCGGTGACGGACGACTTACAACAGACTACTATACAACTCCATGCAGTTGCACACAGCCGTGGTGAGTAGGACCATCAAGCAACAACTAGTGAACACCCAGTTTTTCCATAGAGAGTTAGGGATAAGTGCATTGCGCTGGTGCTTTTCCAGGTATTGCATCCATCCTATGAGCACAGGGATCAAGATGACACTTACGACTAGAAGGGCAATGGTAGATACCTTGTGAATACTCTGGATATCGGCAGATAAGACTCTGAAGCCCTATGTTAGCTCCGTCGAGGAATGGTAGACTGGGGAATGCTCCTTACGCTAGAACATAGGACAGCATAGACAAACTTGCAGTCCCGATAAATGCCCCAATGATGTCAATTTCTGTCAGAATCCTGGACCAAACCGATTTCCTTGGACGGACAGCACCCTTTGGCAACGCCCAAACACCGGCCAGAAATAAAGCGAAAGTGGTGGCTGCCGCAAGATAGAATGCACTCCTCCAGCCGGTACTATCAGCAAAGACACCACCAAGGACTAGGCCAAGAGAGAATCCGATGGGACCGGCGAAGCCCAAGCACGCAAAACCTAGGTTACGCGGCCTTCCCTCATCTAAACTGGTCGAAACGATGGAGACAGACGAGGGAACAATGATGGCGTTGGTGATGCCCTGCAAGGCACGAAAGGCAATCAATTGACCGCCGTTTTGGGCCAAACCGCAGGCCATCGCGGAGACAGCGGCAGCAAAGGCCCCTAACAAGCTCATAGGCTTGGTGCCGACCACGTCAGCGATAGAGCCCGCCAGTAACAGGCACGAGCCTGCAGTTAGGTAGAAGACTGAGGTGGGCCAGACAAGCAGTCCCTCGTCGATATGCAAGGTGGCCGCCATAGCTGGCAGGCAGACAACGACAACGCCATTGCAGAAGCTGCTAAAGAGGTTCAAGCCCAGCAGCTGAGCAACAATGAGAGTAACTCGAAATTTCGAGTGGATGATGGCCGTTTTGCTCTCCTCTGCTGGTGTAGCGGACGAAGAGTCCCTTGACGGATCAGACGATGCTTCAGCTAGTACTGATCCAGGGTGGCTACCAGCTTTGACAGGCTGGAGCTCTACCAGTTGCGGCTCTGTGAGTACTTGGGTTGCCATTTTGCAAGCATGTGCGGGGTATAGCAATTGAAGATGATGCGATTTGTTCGAACTGCTGAGGCTGTGAAAATGAATCAATAATTGTTGAGTACTTTATTGCTGGGGGAGGGAACATGGAAGTCATTCTGCTGGGGGACGGGGCAGCATCTGGCCCGAGCAGGTTAGAGTTCAACATGATGCAATCCGCTAATTGCTCATGATTGTGTTGGATGGTGGTTATATTGTGACCACTGCTTACAGTCCAATCCCTGTTTGTTTGTGCACTGAATACTTCGAAGGCTATATTAGCCAATCAAATCTATAAGGAAATTGCCGCTGTGGGCCTGGTAGTCTACTTCAAGCGATAAACAATTATAACTGTATGTTTATTCATAAATACAAGGACAGATCAAACCGAGCACGGATAGTAAACATACCTCCCTTGTATTTAAAGTAATTAATCCCTATATTATAATTTCTAGCATAAATAATTCAGTTGATGTAAATATCAAATAGCTAATAGATTTATAAAATATATATAATAAAACATGGACTATGCTATAGAGTAGATTTTATAGACATATATTCCTGAGGCATTGGAGCTACAATCTTTTAGGTTCTGTACTGTGCATACATAAGATGCAAGATTGGTCCGCTTGCCCCTGGTAGCCGCTAGCCATTCATATGAGCGTCAGCACCTTGTACATACAACGCCATACGTCTGTAGCCACCTTGGCAGCCTCAGGATCCCCGAGTCTCGAGCCCTGCATTAGCCTCATTTCAATTCTCTTACTGTACTGCTAACTGCGACCGCACTACACGTGAATGAGTGAGCTATTTTTGAAGCTCCCCTAGTACAGTACTCAAAGCCCTCTGAAAGTCAGATCGACGGTTAGGTACATGTATATCTCGCAGGACCATCTATCAAGGATCCAACTCTGGCTTTCAAGGATCTAAAAAGGATCCTTTTTGGATCCTTTGCTGGAATAACATATCCCACATGTCACAAGGAATAGTGGCGGATCCTCACCGTTTCACTTGTTTGCTGCAAATTGGCTCGAGTAAGCCTGTCATTGAGGTTGATTCTCTCAAGCATGGTATACCGGCATTGGAAGCCTTGAGCATGGTATTAACAAGCCGAATTTGAATGTTTCCATAAAGCATCCTGCCATGATAAAGCTGTGAAACATTAGCAGGTCTCATCGACCTCCTGTGGCAATTTTACCTCGCTTTCGTGTAGCTGACATGCTTTAGGAGAGGCAGCTTAGCTCAACGGATTGTAACAGTTTCCATCTTCCTATTCTTGCTGGCGGCATCTCAGCCACACAACTCAAAGAAATGGCTGGCATGTGACCAGGATGCAATCCTGAGGGCGCCGGGTTTTGTATCACGGTGTTTAAGTGAGACATGCATAAGGAATTAGGCACTACGCAACGAGGGATTGACGTGGAAATAGACACGGATTACGTTACACATGATTAAGGGGCGAAGTTTTTCATCCTTCAGCTGCAGGGCGACTTACATGTATGTACTCTTGAGACCCCAAGATTTACGCATCCTTCACGTCAGCCCCCGATGCACCATACCCGCGGGATCTAAACCCCTGCTCCATAGAAAGGTAAACTTTTGGGTGAGATGTATCTCAAGCTCCTACCAAATGCGGGATTTCCGGCCTTTGTCCTTCCTTTGGGGGCTGTGGCATACGATAATTTCATATATATAAGTTTTATTGAAGGATCAAAATGACACTCTGTGCTGTCACAGCATATGTCTTAGAATAGTTTGCTACCTTTGTCAGCCAGCCCGCATAATGGCGGCAATTATATACCCCATTGAGCAAACATCCCCGGCTCTAGATTACATAACTTTACGTAGAACAAGCGCAGTGAATACTGGAGTTGAGTTCTTGCTACGCCATGTATGTAGTCTTGAGGTTCTATGGTGGGTTATGGAATTTGTGCGACTGAAAATAAGCTGTATATATTATCATTGTTTTTACAGATAGTATTCTCGTCTTTTGCGGGAAACTCCTAAAATATTCATCTGCTATTAAGCTGAAGTTAACACATATCATTATACTTCTCTCACCTGGATTTTTAGTCATAGGCACTGCCGGTCTTTCAGATTGTCACTAATTAGAAATATTTTACCATGTCTTCCGTCAAGACTGCCGCCCTTTTCTCACTTTTTATTGCATTCCTCTTGATTCTTCGATGGCGTACATGGTCCGGAGGTCAGGCCAACAGCGCCACTCCCTTGGATACAAAGCAGAGATCGAGACTCGAGGCCAAATTGGCAGCGCGAATAACGCTATACAAAGAGATGTACTACAAAATACAGAACCTCGAAGAGTTCCCTGAAGTTCTACCGGCAGCAAAAAAGATGCTTCTGGAATTTTTGGAACACGGCTTTTCAATGGCGAGATACAAGCCGCCGATCCGCTGTATCCTGGACCTGAAGGAGTACGACCCAGTAGCACTGGACAAGTTTCTCGAGGCCGAACGTCAAGAGGTCTCAAATGGATTCGAATCGTATGTCAGGCAAAGGTCATCTGGGTCTCCTCGGGAGCTGTTCGATACCAAAGAGGACGCGATCCAGTGGCTCAAGCGTCTTGCCCCTCTGAACTTGATCGATGGAGCTTGGCTATGTCGTGTTCACAAGATCACGACACCATTTGTGCTCAGAAATGTCACCAAAAATGCATGGCAGGTTTTTTCCGAGGAACTAGGAGATGGAGATGTTGAGAAAAACCATGTATTGATTTACAGAGATCTGCTGAGAAAGCATGGAGTTGATCTGCCGGCAAGCGACTCGACCGATTTCATCCAGGAATGTCATGGACTGACCGATGAGCAAGTGTGGAGGAATTCAGTTGGGCAATTGCTTATTTCCCTTTTTCCCAACGATTTTCTGCCTGAGATCCTGGGTCTAAACCTACATTTCGAAGCATTATCACCTACTGGGTTGAAAGCAGCCAAAGAGTTACCAGAAGTTGGCATCTCGGCATATTACTTCGTCTTGCATATATCTATCGATAATGCTGATTCGGGACACTCGGGCATGGCACTGGCCAACATCGTCACTTTCATGGATCTCATGCGCGAGACTGGCTTGATGGACTGCGACCAGGCCTGGAAGCGTATTCAGGCTGGATATATGCTCTCGCAAAGCCTTGACGAGAGTGAGACGCCGGATGTGTATGAAGAGAGATTGATTCAGATACTCCACAGGAAGGCGAATCTGGCACGCAAGATCCACTGCACCAGCCGGGCCCGCATCGGCGGAAAAAGTTTAACAGAATGGTTCTCGTCACCCTCCTCTGACAATGGCAAAGGGGACGAGTGGAAATACGGGTTTCTACACGCTTTGGCTGACTCGAGACCATGGGTGTACAGAGGCAATAGCAGTAAGAGTCTGCTTGTGAAAGAACTCTCCTGGACTGGTAGGATGTTTGGCGCATTCACTGATAGCGAGATCGAACTTCTGCGCACCTGGATCGATTCTCTCCAGGAAAAGGATGCTTGTCCAGGAGACGCTTACTGGAAGACCGTTGGAGGGCCCTCCCTTTTAGAAGGCTCATTTCTACCTCCACGGCAGGACGTGGCCGTTACCCACCCAGTTTTCTCCCCCCAGCAGATATGCCCTTCCAGCGACTCACACCACTTCGTTCCGTTACCGGCCTTTCAGGTCTCTCAGATCAGACTTGGTGCTATCCTCACGCTATGGTTCGTGCATCCATGCTTGCTGGAGAACATAGTAGTATCACCGTATCAGACGGCCACAATGCTGACGTCCAAGATTCTCCAAATTATCCGAGCTGAGATGGGTTACAGCCCGGAGAACACGGGCATTGCGGGTATGGATGAGCAGTTATGCCGCGGATACCGCCCAGATCTCATCACCCTTGGATGCGAAATGGCTCGTAGGCACAACTTTCCTGAGCCGACGTGTCTGGGCGATATTATCGGGCCATTGAATGAGGATTCACCCGCTGTCATGAAGTTTGCATACTCTTTGCTCAACTGGTCCATGCGACCGCAGAAGAACGGGGCATTCCTGCTAGGTCTGGCTCGCGCATTTCTCGACATGGAAATGTTGGTAGCTGCAGACGAATCGTTGCTGGCTAAAGGGGACAGAAGTTACCTGTGGGAAGTCATTGAACGAAAGAGGGTAGGATTCGAGGCCTGTTTGACGGAGCTTAGCGCAGATCCTGTCAAATCCTGTGATTTTGTTGGTGGCTACGAGTATGGACGGGCGGAGATTGAGAAGATACTGGCATGAACGGTCACCACCATAATAGAATTTCAGAGCATGTAGAGTTTATACATGTAACATATTACATCTTACCCTGAATTACCTTATAGGATTTGGATTTAATAGAACATTATATACCTATATACACGAGGTACATATACATTTGTATAAATGTGCACACCTGCTTTTCCTGCTTCGCACAAGATATTGAAACTCATTGTCAACCACAGCTTTTATAACACTATAAGGTAGGCTAAATATTAGAAAAGCCCCAGTATCTAAGCATGTATAAAATGCCATCCAGCCACAGAAATCAATCCGCCCTTGGTAATCAGCACACCTGCTGTATACTTGCATCCAAATCATACATGATGAGATCTATTTGGTTTAGTGTCTGTCTGACTCGATGCAGAGGTGCATGCAGTCGACCATCAGAAAAGCTCTGGAATTTATTGCCGACATTCACGATGGGCAAGTGTTCTACCACGTCAACGAGTTTCCACGTTTGTGCTTGTCTGTCCAGCACCTCCAGGAATGGTTCATCGTAGAACGTCATTGTCAGGAGGTCACCATCCAAATGCTCACCCATCACCGGCGTTCCAGCTTTTGCAGCCGATATACCCAGGCACAAGTTACTCAGACCGGTACTGCTCGGATCATCCACAACTTTGGTCGAAATAGGAGGATCCAAAGTCTGACACATCAGCACGGAGATGTCGCGAAGAATAGCATCGATTCTGGAGGACACATTGTCGACTTCAGTCACAACTGCTTGTAGGTCTCTGGGTAGAGTAAGTCTGCCCTGAACCTGCTCCTCGCGCGATAGCTGTGGGATAATAGCAGTTAAGCCACTATGCTTTCTGTCCAAGCTGCAAGTTCAAATTGCAACTAACCTTGAGTGTCTGCACGAAAACCTCAGCAGAGCTGTCGTATCTGTATGCACCAGTCAATTCTATCGCCTTGTGACTAATAGAAGCGGTGTGTCTTACCCTCGACTGTCGAGAGGGCTGGCGTACGGCATCTTCATCTCAGGCTTCTGCCCAAAGAACTTGCGTTGAGCGTCAACAATTGGCTGTAGGTCTGCCAGTAGGGCTTTACTGTCTGGTCCCCTCAAGTCCAGAAAGAACAGCCCAGCATGGCAACAAATACTGGCCAACCTTTTGATCTCATCGTTGTCTCGTTCCAGCAAGCGCTGATAGTCAATAACTTCTACAGCCATGTATGCCATGTTTCCCTTGATCGCACTATGGGCGAACACCCAGCTACACACTCATCAAAAGAAAAGAAATAATGATGAATGGATCAAGACTGCTGCGAGACTTTAGGTCATGAGATGACTCTCTAGGCATCGATGATTGAGGAACGAGCTTATGGAGCACTGGGATGGGGCTTGCTCTATACATGTATGCTGCGCTTTGACTAGTTCAGTTTCTCTTTGCTATTTCTTACTCACATTACGAAATACAGACTTCAATCCTTCGAATCCTTCAAATCCTTCAAATCCTTCTGATCCCCCCTCGGTGTCACAACATACCTAGCTACCTATATTGTCACAAGCCTCCTTTATTGCCAGAAGTCTTCAACCCTTTGATTATTATTTTATAAATCTATTACAACATTAACATCAAGGATATATATGGCTGTTTTATATATCTTACTTAAGCCCCTGCCTCTCTTGAATAGAGCAACGCAGGGCCAATTACAGCCGCTTGACAACCCTCTGGATATATCTCTAAAGATTCTTTCATTGGCAATAAATAAAAAACTGCACATGACAGCTTTTTCTCCAAAAGTCCGTTCCAGCGTCAAATAAACCCCCTTCTTCTTCTGGGGTCAAATCACAGCTCTAGGGAACGAGGCCCCGCCAAGGTGTGCCAGCAATCTTCATCTTCAGAGCAGTTAAGTTGCGAGAGTAACTCTTTTGAGATGAATGCTCAGAATTCCGATCCGGGTGCAGCTGAGTTGCCAGCAAACAGCTTCCAGGAAATGAGCAACAATTCGAATAACTGTAGTATTCAAGGTGAAGACGTAACCTTTACCGGTCGTGTCCATAGTACTTTTCCTGTTGAACAACGTGGTTCAATTGCATTCCTTCTAAGAAAAGATGACCAATTCTTCAAATGCATGCTGGATATTACAGATTGTGCGGATCCTGCCATGTTTGCTACAGCTCAACGCCTTACTCCTGAATCACTTGTTCGCGTCTCGGGCGTGATGACTGCGCCCGATGATGCGAGCTCTCCGGGCTTGGTTCTTATTCAGGCATCTGGACTGACCATCTTGTCCGAAGCAACGGCCAACCTCTCAGGTACTCTGAAGTTGCATGGAGCTCCTGGAGAGACTCTGCCTTCTCTGGATGAACGGACTCTTTTTATAGACCAAAGGCTCGACAACAGACTTTTAGATGCTCGAGTTGCAGCTACTTCCGCAATTTTCAAACTCTTCTCAGCAGTGCACCAATTAGCCATCAAATACTTAGCAACCCAGGATTTTCACTATATTCCGACGCCAGCACTCGTGGGCTACGAATTCCCCGCTGAGGAGGAGGATCACTTCTATCTCGATTATCTCGGTAGACAAGCGATGCTGGCGCCAACCGGTGAGGTGCATCTAGGGATGGCACTCTCTACAGATCTTGAACGTGTATACGACATTCATACCGTGTTCCGTCGAGAACCAAAGAGTGATGGAAGACATCTGACAGAGGTCTGGTGCCCTTCTCCCCAACTCCGAATGTACAGGACATCCCCAGGCTAGCGCAAAAATTGCTGACATACAGTCTAGTTTACGATGCTTGAACTCGTGTTTGCGCTGAAGAATGATTGGACCGAGATTCTTGAGCTTGCTGACAGTCTCTTGGTGTTCCTTGTGCGGTCCTTGCAAGAAGACGACAAGTATGCCAAACTCACAACAGCTGCACAAAGACTATATCCGGCCGCTGGAAATTTCAATTTAGGCTTGGATAAGAACGGCAAGCTGCCGCGCGTAAGATTTGATGAAGCTAAAGCTATTCTCCGTGATCAGCTCGGCAAGGTAGCGCACGTTGAGGAAGACCTTACGTATGTACTCACCACGTTGAACCTTACCGAACTTGAACATTATTAATAGCAATTCAGGAGACTAGAAGAGTCACTGCTGGGAGACTTTTTTGCAAGCGACCAGTCACCTCTGGGCTCACCTACAGATGTATTCATAATAACCCACTTTCCAAAACACCTTCGTCCGTGCAATGTCTCTTCATTGGGGCGGGATGACGCAACAACGAATTCTTTCGACATCATTCTGCGTGGACAAGAAATTGTCACGGGATGCCAACTGCTTCACTCCTATAAAGAAGTGAGATCAGCTTTCACAAATCGTGCGCATCCCATCGATCCAGATTCTCCTGGATGGCGGCCATATACTGAAGCGCATGAGATTGGTATGCCGCCATGGGGCGGCTTTGGGCGTAAGTTGACATTTGCTACATGTTTTCATCGTTCAACCGGCAGTACTGACGTGTCTTACAGTTGGGCTGAATCGTCTTGTTCAGGGATATTTGGGCTTGACCGATGTTCGCGAGACTGTTCTTTTCCCGCGTGACGCATGTAGGCTGACCCCGTGAAAATTTTGGTTCACTTTAATATGAGCCGTCAACAAGCTGTTGGCAATCATGTGTGGCTACACATGATGTCCTGCAGCAACCCAAGCTGTCCCAGTTCTCCGTTTGCACGTCTGTTTGCTCTGATAGAAGACACCTATCGTCTCCTCCTTCTTTCCATGACCTCCTTGGTAGCTAGTTATACAGTCTCAATGTATCACTTTTTAATACCAAGAAGAGTAACAGATTGCTATGTGGCATAACCAAGCCGGAATAAGGCTCACATTCCAACAAATCGCTAGTTCACCTTTCCAGTTCCCAGGCATTTATTATACCCGTTGGTTATGTTACATGTACCTATTCTTAACGGCCAACCGACGAATCAACAAATTGTGTGCAACCAACGGGCAATAACGACAATACATGCCTACGTCATGATAATACAGGTAATCAGACCCACTTCATCTTTACTTCGTCCGTTCAAGGCCCGACCACCCGACTCTCATTTCCCTCGCTGTCATTTCTTCGAAGTTGTTCTTTCTTACAAGCACCACTATTATCTGTCAATCTACGAGGGCTGCGAACCGTTGAAGTATGGCGAAACAAAAGGTTTGCCTCGCATACTCTGGCGGTTTAGACACGAGCTGCATACTGAAGTACTTGTTGGTGAGTCGTCGCAACGGCTTTCGTGTTTGGCGTGTGGGCTGAGATATTATTTAGGAAGAAGGATATGAAGTCATCACCTTCACGGCCAATATTGGCCAGGAAGAGGATTTCGGCGCTGTCAGAGAGAAAGCTCTGAAGATTGGTGCCAGCAAGGTCTGCCTTGAGGATCTTCGCAGAGAGGTATACACTCCGCCACGAGCAAGTCTCTACACGAATTAAGAGATGTCACTAACGCCAACATGTATTTCATAGAAGAGCAATGCTTTCCCGCAATACAATGTAACGCCATCTACGAGAATGTTTAGCTTCTTGGCACATCGCTCGCTCGCCCCGTGACGGCACGAGCACAGATTGCTATTGCGCATAAGAAAGGCTGCTTCTCAGTATCACACGGATGCACAGGCAAGGGCAACGATCAAATTCGATTTGAACTCGCCTTCTTTGCTCTCCGGCCTTCCATCACGGTCATTGCGCCTTGGCGTGACACTGTGTTTTACAACAAGTTCAAAGGTCGCAACGACCTGCTCGACTACGCCAAGGCGATGGACATCCCAGTCAGGAGCACAAAGAGCAAGCCATGGAGCATGGACTATAATCTGGCCCTACAGCTATGAGGCCGGTATCCTGGAAGACCCAAGTACCAGTCCCCCAGATAACATGTGGCAACTGACTGTGGATCCGAGAGAAGCCCCCGATCAGCCCGAAGTCTTCACCATCACTTTTGAGAAAGGTCTGCCTGTCAAGCTCGAGTATGAGGGCGGAAACAACGTCGCTACGGATTCAGTTGACCTCTTCCTGACTGCCAACACCATCGCGCGTCGGAACGGTGTCGGCCTGACCATGCTGCGGTCCGCTCGTGTTGACTTGGAAGGCCTAGTGCTGGACCGTGAAGTCCCTGCTCTTCGTGATCAGTTTGTCACCTTCAACTACGCAAAACTATTGTACAATGGCCTCTACTTCTCACCCGAACGAGAATTTCTGTCCAAGAGCATCATTGCCTCACAAGAGGATGTGAATGGGTCAGTGAGATGCCAAGCTCTACGATGCAAGTGAAAGCTCTATGGACGCGATTGGTGATTTCTCTCCAAAGGACACTACTGGGTTCATCAGTGTCAATGCGATCCGACTCAAGAAGTACGGAAAGGCCAAGGAAGACAGTGGAAAGAGCTTGTCCAAGAGGTTCTAGTGGCATTTGCCCCGTATATAGCATCATCATAGGAAGGTTGTCCTGAAACGAAAAATGAAGACGATCTTCTATCCCTACAATAATATAACAAACCCATTTAAAACGAAACCAGCTCCCACGGCATAAACTCCATAGACCGTACTGATAGCAAATGGGTTTCCACACCCTAGTGGAGATGAGTTTCTTTCCATTTTTGTCCGATGAAAATTATCTCGTTATTATGGATGTAAGCTGTTTGGAGGACACTTATTTCTATCATTTAGTTTCAATCACAGTCTAGGTGTTTACGATATTAGTTATATCGTTGAAAGTCTGAGAGTAGCAGACTTTTGTAGATGTCAGCAAATGGAATTCATTCCGCAAAGCCGGGAAACAGGATGTGAATACCAGCTCCCATAATAACCAATTCTACATTAGATACTGGTGCCGCCACACGAGGGCTCTTCTATAGGGCTGCAGCCAATACCACAAAAGTTCTGTTTGCGTCGTCAGCATGGAGAGGATTAACAGGAAATGCAGACAATATTCATACCAGTAGTGTCACAGAACCCATATTGAGAACATCAAGCGTCCAACGGACAAGTCTTGTTGTTTTGAGGAGCGTATAGCCACACTCAGACTAAAGAGGAGGTAAGCAAGCAGAAGTATCAACAGCAACCAAGGGGAACGGACTCTGGCGTCGCAGTTTGAAAGGCAGTTTCCGGGCACCGCATTCACCTGGGCTGTAACCACTGATTACTGTCTTTCCACCGCACCGTTCACGCAAGGCGCTCCTAGTGAACAGGTGCCAGTTCCAAGACCATTTCCATCTGGTTGGCGCTTGCTGAGGAGATCTGAGTTGTGGCGCCGCTCTGACTCTTGTGACTCGCCGAATGGCCTCTGAGAGCGAGGATGAGAGGGTTTACATCGACAACAGTTGCATTCTGAAACTAAGACTGGGGCGTGGACTTCGAGCACTTCTTGTAAAACGACCGGTAGAGAGTTTGGTCTCCTGCGCCGTCACTTCAGCTATTGCGACAAGCGCAACTAGGCAATCGTTCCAAAATATCATTGTTATGACGACTTTGTCAGCCATCGTATCAATGAAAAGAGACTGGCTGGTGCGGTGTTTCTGAGGATGAAGTAGTCTTCTATCATGTGCTGACATTGGATTATGTTTCCAGCATAGTGTGGGGTTCTTGTTCGACTTCATAGAAACAAGCATTACAGATTGGGCTGAGTAGAATATCGAAATGAGCAGCAGCCTCGCTATTTAACTGCCGCTTTTAATGTAGAAATTTACCAAGAGATCGGTAATTGATAGTCTTGCCAATGGTCTTCGGTGTCAGCCTCCCTCCATTTCTCTATTCCCCCAACTACGCCATCAACGTCAACTGCCCACTTTCCTTTCTCCACCATATCTGCCCAGTGCCACAGCACATGCTTTAATTGCACATCGTGCTTCTGAATAAAATGATTAAATCCCTGTTGGTATAATTGTGTGCTGCGTGGCACTGGGTTCGCGGTTAGTCCTTTGGCGTGCGTATTCTCTCCAAATAGTGCTCCATCACTTGTCCGAGCCCAGCCATTATTTCCGATAGCGTAAGGCAGGATAAGCTTGCAGCCGTCTTCAAATGGATGTGCGCCATGCGAATCCGTCTCCGTGAGATAAACACCGGCAGGGTAATTTGTTATATCCCGAAAAGGCTGCGGGAACGGTAATATGGCGACTTCTTCTCCCCATGGTGCTCGTTCTGTCTCTTGATGAGCCTCCTGGCTGCTCTCGAACAGCAGTATGGGCCGTATTTTCCCTTCTTCAATATTGACTAAAGCGAATGGCTGCTGGCGGGCTATACAAAGGCCAGGTGCGATCTGGCGAAATCGAATCTCCCGAGCCCGTGCCAAGAACTGGCTTGCAAAGCTGTTTGGAGGGAGTTCGCTCGACTTGATTGCATCTCCAAGACGGTGCGTTTCATTATCGGGAGCTCCAGGCATACGAGTTTCAACTGCACGTGTCAGTCGGCTGAAGGCTTCGAGAGTCTCGTCCAAGTCACAGACCGTATAGGAGGGCATAATCCAAGGCTCGACTGCCTCCTGCTCCCCATCATACGACGAGTCCACCGCAAGTGCTTTGCCTTGGTCCATCATGTCAAGAAAGGCTTCAAGGATGAGCTCGAGGGGCAGCCAGATCTGTCGACCATTCATCGTGACGCTCGTGTCATGAATTGACATGTGCTGCATTGCCGTGGACATCTGCTGATCAAAAACGAGGCCCAGCGGATGACTGGCTCCCAGCGCCCAATTAGCCATGTAGAGTGTCACGTAGCGTCCTTTGTTCGAGTCATCTTCGTCGTCGCCATAGTGGGCATTCTCCCAAAGATCACCTGGTGAGCAAAGTCCGGCAAGATATCTAAAGAATGCGTGTTGTGGTTGTGCCGTAATTACATAACCATGCCACGCCGTTTTGAGAAACGCAATCACAGAAGGGCTCAGTTTCGCAGCATGTGGTGATAGTTCCGCATCTCCGCCATAGCACTCCCACCACGATCGACGATCAAGATCACTCAGGCTGCGACCGCTTGTAGTCCATCCTCGCTCAATGATAAGATTGTGTAGAGCAGCACATCGTTCATGGTCGAGCCCCTCGACTTCCCGGAGTGGATGCTCGGCTGTGACTCGCGATTGGGACATTTTTATGGAGGGATTAAGTCAGGACTATGTAAACAGCCAATGTGTCTAAAGAGGGCGTTATTAAACCAAAACAACCACCCTTTTGTTATTAGTTCGTCGATCTGCTTGTTGTTTCGGGTACCACCGTTGCCTTGTTGCAGCCACCAGAGGTCGGGTTGAATAAAAAGATTAGATCTACCTTAAAGCAGAATAGGTCCTATACCTAGCGTATAGCGCCTGTCGAATACATAAGGAAGAAAAGCGAGTCATGTTGTAGTGCTGCCGCAGAAGCACTGGGGAATAACATGAGTATCCCGTCAAGGAACTCATAGTAGATAATTGCGACCGTATCAACTGCAGATGTTTCAAGGCTCGCAATCGGAATGCCCGATGCTTTATACGACGACATGATGTTGCGATAATGTGTTGCAACAGTTCATCGTTGGTGCACCATCCTCCAAGCCTCACATAAAGGTCTTGTCTTTTTCCAGAGCTGCTGTGCTGAGCAAAAAGATTGAAAAAAACATACAACAGCCGGTGTTCGCTGGTGGTCACCCACCCAACTACTAATCTGCCGGTTAGTGGCTTGTCTATGGGGGAGCAGACGGGACCCCGAATTTTCCACTACCTATGGTCGTATGTGCTTGAGACTCTATTACAATAGATTATAATATGACAATTGCCAGTACAATGAACTACACGCGCAGCAAAAAATCAGGGCGCGCACCTGCAATCTCAAGCAGGCCTCGCGTCTTCAGCAATGTCCTCGCCTTCGCAGACTTTTCAATCTACATGGTAAAAGGAGAGCTCGGATGCTCTTCCGGCGAATCATCTGAGCCGCGGAAATGGCACAGACGACGGAGCTGGAGCTCCTGGGCGAAACCGAACTCGAGGCCAAAACCCCTGCTGGCGGGCGCTTCCCCGTAGGCTGCCCGACTCTTGATTTGGCGGCAACATGGGACCAAGACGATAAGAACTTGCTGGTCTACCGGCCGCCGAATCAGGTTGTCTCCAAGATTCATCAGGCTGCTTCGCCGGGCGAGAGAGCGCCTGAGGTGCGTGCGGTAGCGTGGAGACCCGATGGTAAATACGGCCCATTGACTGTGAACATTGACGCTTATATATGTGTGTGTCTGTGACGATTCACATGCTAACAATTCCATAATACAACAACAGGCCAATTTCTATCGCTGGGGTGGAGTGATGGCGTGGTGCGGCTGATGGGCCTGGAAAACAACAAGGCTGCTCATCACATTCTGGTTTGCGACAAGGCTGAGGCTGTAATCACTCACATTGGCTGGTCAACCGCCATCATCGCAAGCAAGACGGGCAGCGCAATCTCCACCAGGCTCGGGGATGAAGTCACCAAGGGCTGGACCGAGCCGGGGGGCAAGATCCCTCTTGACCTCCCCCAGGAGCTCACCTTTCTGGAAGTTGAGACGGCGCTGCCCAAGATCAGCCCCTTGCCAACCAGTAGTGCCGGTGCAGGGTGAGTTTTACCATGTTGCACAGGACGCCATTGCCTTGTTCTAAGCAGCTATACATGTGCTGACATGTGAATGAAAACATCTCAGCGAGGACGCCACTGTTTTTACGCTTCGTAGTGGCATCGACTTTCTCTTTCGGACTCCCAAGAGGGACACATATGACCAGGTGAATGTGATGATCGTGGGGACTAGCGATGGCAAGCTACATCTGAGTATATACGATTCCTTCACCATTGGCACATTTCTACAGCCAGCGCTGGACTCATCAGCATTAGCATCAGCGACAGAGCCATCAAGTACAGCCCATATGATACACCACGCATCCCACCCACGAGTATCAACGCATGCCCTCATCTACGCAGAAAAGCAGAATGAACCGCAAGAACTTCACCTCATTCCCATGGATTTGCCATTCCTCTCCTTCTCCCCCATAAATCTGTCCCTTTTATCCTCCAAACTCACCACCCTTCAAGCGCTGCTGCGGTACCTGAAGCAGATATCCCTTCACATGCAGGTTGAGTGGAAAAAAGCAAGAGAGCTCCCGGCCCGCTTCCTCCGCAGCGTGCAGGGCGACTTGGAAGAGATGAACAGTGGACCAAGGGGCATCGTCTCTGCCCTATTCCACACGGCCATAACTGGCCATGCCTACCCCCCCGTAAAAGAATGGCTTGTCGACAGCTTGGCAGAACGGGTATGCAAACGGCTTCTCACATCTCGTACCTCACAATCCTCAGACTTCAAGCTAATAAGCAATTCCAGGGTCACAAGCGCTGGGACAAGGCCGTAACGTCCGGCCTTGAAGGCCTCCGTAGCCTCGTCCATCAACACTTCCTGCCAGCCCTCGAGCGCTGCTCCATCATCCTCAGCCGCCTCCGTGGCCTCGCCCGCTTCTACAAAGACCGCGAAGACATTGGCTTGTCCATCCCTCATCTCAATCGCGTCCTCGACATCGTCAGCTGCCTCACCTTAGTCGGCCACAAGGTCCTCATCCACACAATGGATGAATTGCAGCATTTTTCGGCCTTTTCAGCATGGCTCCGCTTCCAAATCGACCAACTAGGAGGACCTAGCACAGCAAACGATGAGTTAACAGACAAGGAAGCCATGATGGACCATTCCAAAGTACTGACGTACATCGAGCGCTACCTGACAAACAGCCCGCTCGACATTTTCCTAGACGAGATCGCCAAGGAAGACTACAGTTCCGATTGGAACTTTATAGAAGATGGCCCGACACTCCTCGACGTCTTAGACAAGCAGCTAAAGAAGCACGAAGCTGGCCAGCCCAGCATGAAGGCCCTCCCGCATGTCGACTTTCTCGTAAACTACGCCACCATGTGGTCCAATAGAATATTCAGCAGCATCGCCGAAGCAAAGAGACGCAGCGTTCGCTTCGGCAAGCCCGTCAGGTTGTCCATCGGGAAGCCCATTACCAAAATGGACATGAAGATGTGCAGCTCCGACAAGAGGAGCGGGGCCATCTTTGTTGCACTCGCGTCGCAGCAGGATTCAAGCAGAGTGTACCTTTTCCGGATGAACATGACAATCACAAACGGCATCAGCGACAACCATCCCGTCACAAACTGCGTTATTGATCTCGCATCACGATCGCTTGTTGATATGAAGTTTCTCAACGACAAGACGCTTATACTCTTCTGTAGCGATCAAGGTCTGTCCAGCTCTCTTTCCCCATCATTCTACGTTGAAATCATCACAAGCGCCCCCGCTCACTTCGCTAATACACTCTATCAAATAGATAATACTCCCATCGTCCTCGCTGTCCCCACACAAGACGAATCAAAGCTCTCTTACAGCCCCTACGACGTCGCAAATCTAAACCAGGCCTATTCACTAACATCAGCCGATCTCTTTCCCAAGTACGGCTTACCCGCCAGCCACCATGCTCTTCGGCCCATCCGGATGGAAGTCCACGATAGGAGTGACGCTAGAGGGGAGGTACCCGCCCGGATCTGTCTTTTAGGTAGTAACCGAACAACGTGGCGGGCTTATAAAGTGCCATCCTAAGGGTTGATTCACTCTTTCCCGTTGTTGGCTTTGTATGCTTGAAGATGTATGTGACTCCAAGGCTAGTGGTCACAATAAAAAGCAATAGCATTAGACAAGAGCATTCAATAAAGAGGCACTATAATTAACTAACCACAAACACGCGGCTAAGAATCATCTACTGTGAGGCTATAAACAAATACCTGCCTCGGGAAAAAAAGGTGTCGACCTAAAAAAAAAAACGCCGGACCTGTCACCCCGATCCCCATATACACGGCATCATTTCTTCGGCTTTGTTATGTCGAAAAATTCCGTCAGCCCTTCCACCACTGCCTCGACATTCATATTCACAAGCGGCATCCTATCGTACGAATCATCCGTCATAATCGCCACCAGCGCAAGATACCGATCGACTTCGCGCAGCATGATGGGCTTGTGGCTGTCGTGCAAGACGAGGCAGCTCTCGGCCGTTGAGCAACCCACCTGGTCCTCCAGCTTGGCGTTCCACGGCTCGCCCTCGAGGCGTTTGCGGCCGTCGTCACTGCGCTGCCACGTGCCGTAAATCTCGGTAATGTCAATAATGACGTCTATGTAGTCACTGCAGATCTCGTAGCTGGCCATATCAGCCGTCGCAGTATCAGTAGCAATGTAAATCTTGGAGAGCACGTCGAAAAGGTAGGCCTTTTCGAAGCGGCACGTCCGGCAAAGGTTTGTAAGCATCGATTCCAGTGTTCCGAGGCGGGGAATGAGCTTTTGGATGACTTTGCTAAAGGCCTCAAAGATGGAGTGGTTGTAGATGGAGGTGAGATGGAAGGTTACTGGGGCGTTTTCGAACCCGTGGTCGGACAGTTCATCTTGAATGCGGATGGTAATGTCGCGCTGGATGTCTAGCTTGTAATCGTCCGAGAGGCCATCTACCTTGTGAATAAACACCTCGATGTTGATGTTGGGATATGTGCGCTGGAGAGAAAGGATGGTGATGTTGAGGCGGGCGACGGCCTCGAGATAATCGTCTTGAGCGTCAATAACCCAGATCAAAGCCCCAATTTCGCCAAAGATGGCCTCCATATCGAAGCTGGGGTTGTCGAATACATCTATCTGGCCGGGGAAATCCCAAACTTGAAAGTCCATGAAGGATCTTTGTCGTCATGTCAGCCTTGGGGGGCAGCTGATCGTCTCACAAGAAAAAAAAGAGCACTCACGCCATGGTATCTTTTTGTATCCGCGCGGTTGATTCGAGAAACAGCGTCTCATTTGGTGCAAGCTTGTGGAAAACCACGCTGGAAATGGACGACTTTCCGCTCCTAACCAACGCATCTATTAACAACGCTGTGCTTTGCAACTGGGTCGCTGTCAACCTACCTTCTCTGGCCCATCAACAGCAAACGCGGCTTTCCCTTCTCCGGTACGCCGCCGGCTGCATCGGCAGGCTTCAGCGCACCTTTTAATATCGGTCCTCGGTTGCTCTGCTCATAAAGAAGTTGAAGTTTTAGCCTAGCTGGACTCATAACACCTGAGCGAATGGGAGAGCGACTGAGTGCATTGAGCTCAGCAAGCTGCTTGTCCGCAGACGAGCCATAGATGGGAGGGCTGAGAGACATTGTGGGTGGTTCGTTGGGGACCCTCTTCCTGCGTCTGATGCTGGAGCAAACTATTCTCTACAACAATCTGCCCGCTGCAACTTGAAGATTTCTGCACGCCTGCTCCACGCTTGTGAAAGTCTGGCCTGCCCGTGTCGTTGAATATCATGTCATGCGGGAAAACACAAACATGTCCTTTTTGCTCTGCAAGCAAGATCCAGCCGGCCGGCAGTTACCGACGCTCAACCGAACTCTCTCGCACAGCAGCAAGAGACATATGCACCCTGCCTCACCGGTCTTGCTGTTGCGCAGCCGTGGCTTGACGCAGCGCACGCACAGCACAAGCCACCAGGTCGCCGTGGTCTGCACCTCGAGCCCGGTCACCGGAAGAGAAAGCCAAAAGCCTCGCCTCCTCCCGACTGGCAGTTGCAGCAATCAGGCATCAAAGTGACACGAGCCGTCATGTCCTTGTCTCGTCACGCGTGCTACTCTGCTTCTTGCATGCTGGCCTCTTGCTGCCGCGGCCCTGCCCAACTCGCCAGCTCACAGCGGCAGCCCAAGCGAGTCAAACCAGAACCATGTTCCCCGGTGCCCACTCGAGCAGGTTCTGCATGCAAATGTCTCTCGTCATCCCCCATCAAGGAGGGAGAAAGAATCGGTCACGAGCCAGGGGGTCTCAGATATCAGATGTTTGCTTCGCTCCCTGCGAGACCAAGACTAAGCCATGCAAAAAAAGAAAAGAGAGAAAATAAAAAGGGCATCAAAAAAAGGAAACATGTGGGTGACACACACAGAAACCGCCGCAAGCTCACTGGAGCAAAAGGCCCTGCTATACTGCGTGTGACAAGGCGCTTATCGAGACACACACACACACACACACATGCACCCGGAATCCTCTCGCAAAAGCCGGCTGGCAGAGATATAAACACAGCGCAGGCGAAACAACTGAAGCGAGAAAAAAAAAAGAGCCAATCTCACCTCCATAGTGCAGTGAAGCCAGGAAAATAAATCGGCCTAGAGAGCAGGCGCCGAGCCAATCGACTTGAGCCGCGGGTCAGAAGCCGGCCAGCGCAAGCCACTGCAGTCGACGCCCCGGGAAAGCAGAGATAAAAATAAAACGCAACAAAAATCGCCGTCCAGTGCCTTCGCGTCGTCGTCGCGTGTCGCTTCCAGGGGGTGGGATTGGATTCGCAGGGGGCGAGAGGCCGTGCAGTCGTCGTTACAGCTGCATTGGATTGATTGATTCAATTGCGATGATTGACGGATCGACATGAGGGCAACGGGGATGGATTCCGGTGCGTAGGTAAGCAGCTTTTAGTGGCTGGCTGGAGCCAGAGCTGGAGCCAGCGCTGGAGCTGGGGACGTCAGGTGCCCTACAGTGGCCGGGGGGGCGCTAAACTGCTTGCTCGTGCTCGCTGTAGCGTCACTGCCGGGCGCTGTGGGGGCCGCTATTGCCCAGGTGCGGCTGGGCGCTAAAAATCGAGCTAATGGGGAATTCATCCACTGTGATGGTGATGCGTTGAGTCCTGATGCATCAACTTGATCCTTCGGGTTCAGCCTCACAGGATGCCTGCATTAATTGTTTGTCAAAATAACACGATTCGAGCGGTCTGGAACAACAACCGAGGAAAATGTCCATCCATACGCCATTCAAAGGCCAAGAAGCGGCTGAGAGTCGCTAATAAATATGTATTACTACTGCTACAAGCCAACATGCCCAGACCAAGTGCATGAGCTTCACATTTGGTGTTTATTCTTGGTAAATTAGATGCATTCAATACATACTAGGTAGTTAGACGTCTGCTTCACAAGCATGTCTCTCCCAGATTCACTTCGCTAGTCATGGGCCATCATCGTTGATCTGTCTAGCCTTCTCTCCATGGCATCCAAGAAAAAAAATGGAGGATGCGATATGAAACAAGCATCATCATGTTTCTTCGTTCTTTGTATCTTTCAACTCTTTCAATCGGTAATATACTCTTGCATGTCTCTCGGTTGTGCTGGACTGAATCGTCCGCACACATAGATTGTTGTTTCGCAATGCATCCAAACGCCATCTCATGTAGTTAGCCTCCCACGCGCTTCTCCCAGTCATCCTTGGCGCACCCCGGGCATAGTGAAATTGCAATGGCCAAGTGTGCCAAACAAGCAACGCCTCATATCTGTCGAAATAAACAATATGCTCATGTCGTTACACAAACGACTTCTGTACTCTAATCTTTGGTGATGTAAGGCCCGTCTCTGCTTTTCGTTTTCCCAGGACCGGCTCTGGTGTGCGCCGTGACAGGCCCGGCGTCGGTTCTCGATCCCTCGTTGCCTCAGCACGGCACGAGGCATGGTAAGCTCGGTTGCCCACCAATACCGTGTCGAGCCATACCCATTCCTGCACGGTATCAAACCACTTATTCTCAAATCTCTCCTGGCAGATTGGGCACACATTGTTGATGCCGCTGCTTGGGTCTGGCACGAGAATATATTTGGGCCCCTCGGCATCCTTGGATGCTTGAGCAGACTCCTCTTTGGAAGATACGTCGTGAATCGCATCGACCGCTTCTCGAGCCTTGAGCCAATCCTAAACGTCGAGTTAGAGCTTGTCTCTCTCTCCCTCTCTCTTCTCGGTATGTGAGCTGGGGAGTAAATAACTTACCTGCTGGTCAACATACCAGCTCCGGTGCGTGCCTCGTTTCTCGGCCTCTGTGCTCCTTTGATGCACTTTGAAATGCCAGTCCATATGAGCCGTCTTCTTCCTCCTCCCCTCCTCATCAGTCTTGAACCGCCGACCGCACTGCGTACAGGGTGGCCCCAGATCATCATACAACGCGGCAACGGCTTCGGGACGAAATCTATATCCTTCTGTCAGTACATGATTCCCATAATTACTCTAGGGGGTGTGAGCGGTGAGCAAGGTCAACTCACTGTTGCTTTAGAGCAGCTGAATTCAACCCAGCGGCACTACCACCCAAACCGTCTGCGCTGGATCGGCCAGAATCTGGCTTGTGGGCAGCTAACAAACTGGCAATGCTCGCCGACAGGCCTGGGGGAAACATAGAGGGTGGAGGCAGTGGTGGCGGAGCAACCGGCGCTTGAATGGGGACTGGAACATTCGTGGGCGTCGCAGGCGGCAACATGCCCGCCGCACGAAGCTGATCCAACAAGGACGAGGCACTTGAGACCGGGGCCGCAGCCATGGGCGGTGGCACCACCGCTGCCTTGGGCGGCTCGTTATGATTCATCTGCGGTGACCGTATAGGAACACTGGCAAACGGAGGCTTGGGCGTTGTATTCTGAGAATTCGCCGACTGCATGCTCAGCAAGGCCGCCATCGCCCCCTTCCCCAGCAACGAATCAAGGGTCACCGGCGCGGCAGCCTGGGCCGCCGGCACAGGTGACGGAGTTACAGAGGTAGACGGAGGGTGCACGGGAAGGGCCAGAGGCGGCGCCGTCACTGGTGCTGGAATAGGGGTAGAAGTTGCAGAGCTACGGGCCAGAGGGGCCCTCATTGTCACGGCAGCAAGTTCTGTTACTTTGTTTTTAATGAGCTCAAGCTGGTCTGGTGGCAGATTCGTGTGCTGTACAACGCCCTGGAGATCCAAAAGAGCTTTTAACCTGCTCTGGACACCACCATCATGAGGATTCTGCGAGAACTCGGCCCTCATCGCAACAATCAGGTTTTGAATGTCACTGCTCAAGGTCTCTACGCTTATTCCAGACGGCAGAGGCAAACCCGAGCCGTACGATCCTAGAGCAGCCGGGTGGAAGGGGACTGGGGTCGAATTATAAGAGGCCGTAGTGGACGGCGGGGGGTAAGGGCCAGGCTGTACACACAGATATGTCAGACGAATGCCAAATGAAAACGGGCAAGGAAGCTTACTTGTTGTCCAGGATGCGGCACATGGCCGGGTAGTGGTTCAGCAGGATGCCCTCCGTTGGAGAAGGGATGAGGTTGAGGTGGATAGTTCCCAGCCGGGCCGGGATATCCACGCATACCCGGCGGCGTCGGCGTATTTCGATGGGGGAACATGGCTGATCGAGGCCTGCCAGGAATCGCACTTTGAGCCTGTTGGGGCATACTTGCCGCTCTGGCTTTCATCAGGGCATTTTCAATCGGCCGTACCAGCTCGTGAGAAAAGACTGGCCGTGTGTCCATTGACCCGGGAACGGGATCCTTCCATGTTTTGAGCATCTCTTCCATCTTCCTGCGAATCCCGTGATCAACTACCGCGTATGATTCCATGAATATCTTGAATAGAGCTCGGCCGAAGTATAACGTATAAGGAGTGCCAACATTTTTGACAATTGAGTCCATCACATACAGGGCGGGCAGCTTCTTGTTCGGCGGCGCCTAGTTTACGGTATAAGCATAAGAATATTCAACAAGAGTAAAGAAAGGGGGGTCGTATCACGAAACCAAGAGGGGGGAATCCGCAAAAACAAAACACAGTTCCCTGGTTAAATAAACAGAAAGAGAGTATTTTATCCTCCTACCTTTAGTATGTGCTGCTGCAGAACTTCTGCAATCGCCAAAGCATGCTCTGTATTTTCTCTGGCAATCACTGTCAAATTGCTGATCTCAAAACGCATATTAGAAGAGAGATCCTCCAGGGCAAGACGGTAATCCTCCGCCACTTCAGCTCCGTCAGACGACATTTTGAACTGTCTTGTCGATAATTCAAATAATATTCTTTAAGAAGAAAAGAAAGGGAATGGTGGTGCTCGGATGTGATTAGAATGAGGGACAAGGAGCAAATGCTATTTGCGCGCAAGGCTTCAAAGGGCAAAACAAAGGAAAACGCTGCCCCGATGCCTTGAAGAGAAAAGAACAAGCTAAAGTTCGCCTGGGCAACGAGGGGGAGGGAGAAAAAGATCGCACACAATAACCGCACGTTCAGGAAGAGGCGAAGTTTATTCCAAGAGATACTTTTCCTGGCCTTCGCCGTCCTCAAATAACTCTAAACCCAGCCACAAGCTATCGTATTGAATCTTTTGCAAAGGCCTCTCCAGCCTCCTTTTGATACCACCGAGATCACTCGCCGCGAATTCAAACACTATATCCGCAGGCACGCCTACTCTAAAAACGACCTCCCGTGGTCTGTGCCGCGCTTTTGAGGTGTATCGTGACAACAGCTACTTCCAATGATCGTATCGAGCGCCGCGTCGCCGTGGCAGAAAGAATGCTCCCGAATCGACAAGGCTCGCACCGAAAGGCAGAAACGTTGGGAGAGGGGAGTAACAACAAGGAGCCCTTCTGGAAAAGGGAAGAATTCGAATCCGCAGTCTGGTTCCCTTCCACAGAGAGAAGGCTTACGCCGTCGGAGTGAGCCGCTTCAGGTCACCAGAGCTATCATTGAGCAAGGAAAACAAAAATGAGCTGGATGAGCAAACGGAGCGATTGCTCGAAGTTGAAGGCTAATCTTCAGTCACGTGATGGATCTGCTATCAAATACCGCACGGACCACCAAACCAGAGTTCTTCAAGCCTACCAACTGAAGAGGGTCCAAATGTTTCTACAGGAATTGAGCTAAATCAAGAGAACAATAGACATGTGAACACATGTTTGGAACGCAATGAGGCAGCATTGTTATACTGCCTTTAATCTCATCTAGAAACCTGTATTACAGAATATTCCATGTCCTTCTTTTACCAAGGTATTGCCACCCAATTCAGCTGTCTTGGGTCACGTGCCTACGCGACTTTGGCCACCAGGTACGTACCGTGCTTCGTTGAAGGTTCAATCAATGATGCGACCAATCCATAGTGAGGATAAGAACACGCATATCGTGTCTTTTTTTTTTTTTTTTTCATTGCCAAAATTTCGCATTGAATCATTGCTAGAGCACTCTAAATAGTCGTACAAATAAAAAAAAAAAAAATCAGAAAGACCATGTCCTGCCCTCTCTGGGGTATCCCGGTGCTATTATGACCACGCGCTTATTCCAATCCTCAACGCCCTTCATCCACCCGTTTCATTGTCGAACGTTCTTGGCCATTAATGATGCCAATTTTTTTTTTCCAATTTGGTAGTTATCTTTTTTCTTCGGAGAGAGAAGACCCAAGCCTCTAGCTTGCAATCAAAATCGAGACATATTGGCCTCGGAGTATCGGCTGCTGCGGCTGCTGCGGCTATTCATTGGGTGCAAGGCGTTGTCAGGACGCTTCAGACCTGGAATGATGGGGCTGTCGCTCTGAGCCTCGATATCACGAGTATGGTGACTGATGTAAGGAGCACTAATCTCAGGCTGGCCATTCATGTACTCGTCTTTTTCCTTCTTCCAGAACATAGACACAAACTTGCTCCTTGTCTTTTCGTTCCTGACGGAAGATGATCTGCTAGTAACATCGTAGTCGGAGTATTGACGCTGTGACTGTGCCAGCGAGCCATTCGCACGAATGTCGCGAGACGTGATGCCCTCCTTTCGATCACACCATATAAAAGAGAAGATAACGTTGAGGAAGCCAAAGATAAAGGCCAGGATACCCGCAGCCAGCACCAGTGACGAGAGGGCAGAGGACATCTTCAAGTCGTGATTAAGCATCCCCAAGATATTGCAGCCAATGATGATCATGCCAAATCCCAGCCAACTAAGCCCATGATGATCAGACAAGACAGGCCACATGCGGCGTAGGTAAATCTTGATGAACTGCGCAAAGGCAAGCTCCGAAACGACGAGCAGAGAGCAGAAGACCGAGACGAAAAAGAGCGTAAAGCACTCGAAGATGAAATATGGCTTGTTCTTCTCGACATTGATGATCAAGATCCAGCAGGCGGCCCCGGCGGTCAGGAGAGTAATGACGGTAGCGACTCGAAGGGCCTGGAGAACAACCAAACCAGCGCCTCGAAGGGTCGGTGAATTCATGAAGCCAGCCATGACGACCTCTCGTGAAATCGTATTATAGAAGGAATGCTGCGGATATCTGTTAGTTGGAGACGCTGATGGGTCAGCCAGAGGCACTCACTATCAATGGGCTTGTAGAGAAGTACGCGTTGCCCCGTCAGTGAGTGAATGTGGGAAACTATAGGTCGAGTCGTGCAAGATATTCGAGTCGTGTTAATGCTGGCAACTAAACAAGCCTAGCTGACGCAGAGAGAAATGAGGGAACCAGCCCAGTAGCGATGAAAATAATGAAATGTATGTAGAAAGGAGAGTAGAGGGGGTATACGGAAAGAAAGTGAGAGCTACTGAAAAACGATTGGAAAGTAGCTTCAATATCTTTTCACAAATATCATTGTTGGAGAAGACAATAGGAAAAGAAGAGTGATGGACAAAAAGGAAAACCACGCTGCGAGAAGAAAAAGGTGTGGGCAACCTGAGGAGAGGCTCAGCACTTCTTTAATAAGACTACGCACCCAATCGATGCCGCTGCAGCGTCCATTGCTTGCCGCCCTCACAAGACAATCAAAGAACAAGCCCCTGCTGCTGAAACAAAGCGCAGCTAGAGAAAGCAGCGCTCCTCTGACTTGCGTCCAACACCATGGGGAAGCACGCAACAAACACCCGGGCCACTGCCCTCATTCACAGCATAGGCCAAACACTTGCTGGCCTTCAAAGTCGCGCTCAAGACCAATCGATTCCACGGAACTATTTCAGCGGGCCAAGAGCAAAAATAGCAGACTCAGCTAGCCGCGCCGAGAGCATCTCGTTTCATAAGCAGTCCGGTCTTCGTGTATGGCCGCGCTTGCGCCAGAACCGCAACACAGATCAAGTCCAAGAGCTCCTGATGCGAGCCGCCATCCCACCTATGCAGGGCCTGTCGGAGCTGAGAGTCAGCACAGAGCAGCATCGGCTCATGATGAGATAATGCGTTGTTTGACCAAGGCCAATGAAGCTGCGGCGGCAAGCGGCCTAGAAACGGGCCGTTCAGTTGGGAGTTTCTTGGTTCGATCTCAAGGCCAGGATTATGAGGTGGGTTGATTGGCTACGGATGCGCGTGCAAGTGTTTCAGGTACTCTGCTAAAGCGCTATTCTAGGTACGTACCCGACACCCCAAATGGTAGTGACCAAGGCACGTCAACAGGTACAGATACTTCAATCTTGTTATTGTTCGAACCATTGGCAACAAAGAACGCGGCCAAAGATACACATTTAATTGCACACACTCTTGCAAAGAGCGAAAACCATATAAAACAAGCTTTCGTCGCGCCTCGACTCCTTCGCCAAGGGCTGCAGAATCCAACGTCTCACAGAATTCGTGCTTAGTCACTGGCGGCTTTTGGCTTTTGGTTTGTGACTTTTTGGCACTGTGTTGTTGGCTCGAGATTCATCTCATGACCGGATCAGGTACCGAGATCACAATCGGTAGAGCTCCCGTGTTAGTTGTATAACTGCCGGTATGGGTGGGCAAATACTCTCTCAACCCAGGAGGAATTCCATATGAAATTCTCCAATGCTGCGATGGCCTCTGTTTACTATTCCGGCCTTGGTGAAGTATCCAGGCTGGTATAGGTACTGATGTTTGCAATTCATCTACTTGGCGTCTTCGGCAAGGGCTCAATCACGTTAGCCGCCGAGCCTCATACCGATCGTCCGGGTCGCAATATCCATAGACAGGGTCCACGCATCGAATGCGGAAGTCCCTGCATGCCCAAACCCTTATAACTGCGAAAACATCGTCACTCATGTAGGGAGACGCAGGAAGCTACCAAGGGAGGACAGACAGAAGTACTCTCTGGTAGTCCAAAGTATGAGGAGCTACACGCGGACCGTCTGCTAGCGGCTTCACTGGAATGCTTACCGGGCCCTAGCAGTAGGTTAGAGCCACGGCTTTCTCCGATTGGCTATTGCCACACGGCTTTAATTGTCCACGTAGATGCTCGACGCGAGCTGAGGCCTCATCTTCATCCAATCTTCACCAGTATTCTTCTATGCGAGAAGCGGCACCACTCGAGCCACAATGACCCGCGGCAATCAGCGTGAACTGGCGCGAGCCAAAAATCAGAAGAATAATGCCAAATCGGTAAGCTAATCTTCCCCATGGACGGGTCTCCAGCAAAAAAACAGGAAGCAGAATGACTAACATGTTGCCATGATTTTTTCAGAAAGGTGGCAATAACTTGGACGGCTACCAGCAAGCTAAGAAATCCTTAAGCAACGCCGAGATCATGCGACAGAAGCAAGCCAAAGGTCCGCATCTGACATCCTCCAACCGATAACCGTTGCGAATCCATCAACTAACCAAACCACTCCTGCGACAGCGGATGAGAAAAAGAAGGAACAGGAAGAACAAGCGTTAAAAGAAAAGAGAGACGCGAAGGTGAAAAAGTAGGAATGATGCATTATTAAGAGATGGACATGATGTGCGAATGTCCTCCCAGCACGGCAATAATGGTACGGCGAAATCAGGCGCTCCTTGGGAGTTTGCAACACGGCGCAACATTGGGATAATCTAGGTAAAGAGGAGGGATGCCTTTGGTCAGCCATGAATATACAGCGAAATTGATCTTTTGTAGCAATGCTACTGCTACACCAGCCTAACCACATATTTGATGCCTCAATTGCTGCTTGTGATACTACTCTTCTCGATCGTTTCGAGAGCGTTATTTACGGAGTCTAAGCTGAAAATCTCTCTTTCTTCTTCTTTTTTTCACCGCCCGTCTGTTGAATTGCCGAACGTCTTCTTATCCTGTGTTGGAATAAATCGATATCCTCCCGACGAAAGCGCCCATCAAATTTTGCCTTATGAGCGCAAAATCGCCACAGATGTCACGTCACAGAAACAGTAACGCAACCAACCTATTGGTCGTATTAAAAAGACTATAGGCGGACTGTAGTCCCCCATTTATTACTACTTTATCATATCTGTATCCTAAAACCCGCATCTCACCAACTGAATACATAATTGTGTGGTTGCGCCTCCAGGGTAAGTTCCCCTAAACCGCTGCATGTGAAAGCTCTCCCAGCCCGATGACTAAGCCCAAAGCCAAGAGATGGAACAGTGTCCCACTTTTGATATGATAACGATTCATGTGGGTGCAGCCTTGTGACGCCACCTGGACTTTTGGTATCTCAGCCTCGCCTCTGGCTGGCCACCTGGCTCTTTCAACCTGCTCTTGACAACTTGTCAAGCAGCGCTGCCTTCCACCATGGCAATTTCTTGGGATTCGTGAGTAATAATATATTAACCAGATGATGTAAAAATGCTAATATCCATCACATAGCATCCGCGCCTTTGTCCTCTTCTTTGGGCCTATGCTACTTCCCAAAGCCATCTCCTACTATCGCAGCGTTCGATCAGCCCCTCGACGACATGGCCTCTCCGTGCAGCCCGTTCCCCCGGTTATTCGCGTTGCGATTTTCATGCTATCTTTTTTTGCGTTCTTGCTCGTTGTGAAAACGTTACCGACCGTTGCACCGGAAAATCTCTTTCTGAAGACACAGAGCCGACTCCAAATACCTGTGGACGTGCTATTCACACGGATCTCGGCCGTACGACCTAATAATGTCTTTACGGCGTGGGATCACGCCTTGAGATCCAAATTTGTCAACCTGGAAAGTCGACTTTTGTATTTTCAATATGGCCCTGAGGTTTTGGCCGAGTGCATATTCTGTAACGCCGACGAACCCAAGAGTTACTTCTACTATGCTCTCCCCTCGTTGCTGTGGCCGCATATTGCCAACCTGGTCGCCCTCACCATTGTTACAAGTCCTTTTTTGACGGGGAAATATGGCTCACAGTGGAGAACGCTAGCAACAATCGCTTCTGGAATTCTTGCCGCCCTAGAGCTGTACTTTGTAAACTCTTACAACCACCAGGCCAACGCGCGGGCGCTGCGGCTCAATGATATAGACTTCTTTTACTGGTCGGTGCGGAACTACCGATTCATTGCTCTGGCCGCTCTCGATGCTGCCATTGCTTTTGTTTTGTATCTATCATCCACCAACCGCGCATTTGTCCAGCCTCCGTCTCCAGCAGAGCGCATTGAGCTTGTTAATCGGGCGCTGGTTACTGCCAGGAGCAAGATGAACGCGGTCGGTATTGTGAAGAATACAATTATGCGTGACGAAGACCTACGATCTCGCTCCCAAGGATACTGGCAACACGAGGTTCGACTCATGGGGGAGGTCATGGAGGAGCGAGAGGTTATTGATGGTGTAAATGATGCATTGAGCAACAGGATCGACATCCAAAACATAACTAGAGATGCAGAGACATATACCCAGAACGTCTTACGGCCTATGCAATAACAGTAGATGGATTAGCATTTTTAGCGGCAAATTTGAATACATATTTCAGCTTATCAAGCCATTGTATAGTTCTTGGTGGATTGTGTCATTAATTTCCGCTATGGTGCGTCTATCATTTTCTAACCATATTAAGACCTAGATTCTGGACGCCCTATTGTAACACCAGTGCCTGTTGCTACGCTACTTGTGCTACCCTTTCGTGATGGAGCTTCACTGGTTCCTTCTTGTGCACTACGCTCTAAGAAACCAGCCCAGAGCTCGGCCAAGGACTCTCTATCCCTGGCTGATGATGGCTCGGAGAAGATGTCGGCGCTAAGTGACGGCGAGCTGGGGGTACGCTGGAAGGGAGAAAGGGGAAGCCGGAGGCTGTTGCCTGACCCTCCTGGTCGAGCGAGCCCAGCCTGTTCGCGTTGCTCATCCGTCCAGTTGAGATAGCCCGCCATGACCTGCAAAACCTGGAAACGCTTCGCGTCGCCTCGGTCGAGTGTGAGGAAATGGAGTAGGTGGTTGGTAACGACTTGTCTGCATGACTCATGTTAGTAATATTTCTCAAAGTTTGTAGATGTGTTGATGCCTACCTGTCAACATTATCTTCTGGTTTTGTCTTTTTAAGATAGCGCAGAGCCTTGGTAAGATGATCATTCAGCACGATGGCCTCGTGTCGCAGTTTTCCAATGAGGAGATTTTTCTCTTTGACCTCCTTTTCAAACGGAGAGGTACGTTCGAGTTCCTTTACGAGCTCGTCTTTGGCCTCTTGTGCTTCTGTAGCCCTCGCGACAGCTTCTCGTACTAGCTTCTTCTGCTCTTGAAGTTGAGCTTCACTAGTTTCAACCAAGTCGCGTAGCTCCTTCTTGCGGGCGTCTTGAATCTCCCGCAATGCGTTTTGAAGATTGTCGATTAATGTCGCCTGGTTGTCACGCTCAGCGGCCGCCGCCTCATAGCCCTGTCTTAAGCCAATAATCTCTTCCTCCAGCTCGCTGACCTTGTCTCCAAGGTTCTCTTTAATGGAACGCTCTTCCATTGCGATGACCTCCCATTCACCCATCGCATTAGAAGTTGTCTCCATCTCCTCTTTGAGGTGTTGGATTGACCTGATGAGCTCCTCCCTCTCTTTCCCCCAATTTGTTGCAGACAAGTTATTGCGACTTCGAAGCGTCGTCAATTCCCGCGTGGCATCCTGAAGTTCTTCCTTGAGCTTAGCCACATTCTCACTCGACAACTCTGCTGAGTTTCGAAGTTCCTCGTTTTGCGCTTCAAGCTCTTCAATATGTTCCTTTGCCTCCTCCAACTCGGCCTTATCACGCTTAAGCCTGTCGCTCAGGGTTTCTTTGATCTTTTCAACACGCCCAAGCAACGTCTGGTATTGCTCTTCGGCGGTTTCTCTTGCGGCATTGCTGTCCTCTAGTTCTGCCTGCAGCTGTGATACCTCGGTTTGGTGGGTTTCTTGAATGCTTTCCAGCTGCTTGCGCAGCTGCTCAACTTCGGCCCGGAGAGCCTCTCGCTCTTGACTCATGGCTTCTAGTTTGGCTGATGTATCAGATTCGTCGTCGGCCTGTTGCGTAGGCGGCTCAGATTGCTCGTGATTTGACGGTGCTATCGGGTGTCCGTTGCTCTCGCTCCTAGGCTCCTCTGTGTTATCGACATGGCTCGGGATTTCCTAGTAGAGCGTGATTAGCGCGGTTATACGAGGATCGAAGCTTCCGGTGTGGGCTTACTGCAGTTGTTGGGGTATCTGGTTCGTCATCCAATTCGTCCTTGTCAACTCTGGCATCTCCATTGCTTGCCTGGGTCGGCTCTTTGTTCTTGTTCGCATTCTTCTTTTTCTTGTTATTCTTTTTCTTGGACGCTATTTCATTTGCTAGCTTTAGCATTCGAAGTCCCGCCAGTTCATGAACAGAGACGCTATCGTGAAAACCATGACTAACCTGAATTGGATGTTAGGCTAGGCTCCGTGGCCGCTGTCGAGGACATGGTAGGCAAAGCGTTAAAGAGGTTGCATGCAGCTCGTCGCGATGCCTCTGGGCAGTTTGTAAGTCCTGGTATGGAGTTTCCGAGCGAGGATATTGTACAAGGGAGGTCGTGATAGGCAGATTAGCTATTAGCTATCGAGCTCCTCTGCGGCGTCGGCTCCGATTCGTCTAATCAATGGTTGCGGATACTCGTTGCAATCCAGGTTCGGGATGCGAATGCGGATTCTACTTCCTGAATGCGCAATTGAGACAGCGCCCCAAAAATAGGGAAGACAGACAAGGATTCCAAATAGTTCTAGAAGATTTCGACACGCGGGACAGAAGCGTCTTCCAGAAGACAGGTGTTCCAAGGTAAATTATCGCGGGATACGAGGCGCCCTTGTGCGTCTTGTCGTACGTATCCCCAAGCCGCATCGGTCGAAGAGCTTAGTCATCAATGATTATTCCTTATCAAGTCCTCCACTTCCGCGGCGTTTTTCTAATTTTCTTCTTCTTCTTCTCATCTTACAATTATCTTCGCTATCACACTAATGAAGGAGATCATGCTTTTAATGGCTTTTTCACAATCTTGCGCGAAGTAGATCATATCGCCTTTTATAATCCCATTGCTTGCTCAATCATTTCATGGGCGCTATGGGTTCGCTTATGTGCGGACATGCCATTTCTTCAGGAAAAAATTTTTTCAACAAGAAATGAGTTGGTCAAGATGAAGTGTAATGAAGTATAGTTGCATTTTTGTAAACCACTGCGCCTTAATGAACCTGCCAAGCGTAAAAACATTATATCTAGAAAAATCTCCAAATCCCAGTATTAAGCTTTGGTCTTCTTTGCCTTGGTCGCCTTGGTCGCCTTGGCCTTGGTCGCCTTCTTTGGCGCCGAGCCTGACTTTGCCTTTCCAGGAGTTGAGGTCTTCTCTTCTGTATCCGCCTTCTCCGTCTCTTCAGCCGGCTTTTCCTCCTCTGCTACTACTTCAGGGGCAGCCTCAATTGCCTTGGCCTCCTCTCCATTCTCAATTGCTGCGGGTGCCGGAACATCTTTGAGCTTGGGGGCCTCGTACTCATAACCCAGCTCCTTGAGCTTTGCAGCCTTCTTCTCCCGGTTCTCCCGCTCCCTTGCGACTTTAGTTTCCCAAGTTGATTCAGTGAGAGGCTTTTCCAACTGTATGCCGGCCATCTTGTTCCAAGGTACCTTCTTGAATCTCCTATTCGCTCCCTTAAACAGGTCATCGTGGACCTGCTCTTTGGAAAGAATTTTGCATTTCAAAATATGCCCAAACAGCAGATAATTGTCCATCGTCTTTGAGACAATCTCGGCAGTACTGGCCTCGGTGAATTCGACAAAGGCAAAGTGTTTGCTGGCGCCAGTCTTCTTATTACGCGATAGGCGCAATCGTGAGATGGGACCGAATTGAGACAGGTATTGCTTCATTTCGTGTTCGTAAAAACCGTGAGGTATCCGCCCAATGTAGACAACACCGGGCTCCTCCTTTGAAGCTTTTATCGATTTCTGAACATCTTTCGACACCTTGGGAATCTTGCCAACGTCTTGTCCGGGTTGGAACTTTTCTTCGCCCACTGCATCCTCTTCTTCCGGGTCGATATTGACGGCCAAAACCTGGAGGTTCTCTTCATCTTCTTGCCCATCAGAATCGGACTCTTCTTCCATCTCAATTACGTCTTCCTTCTTTTCCTCCTTAGCTTTAGCCTTTTGTGATTTGGGCACCTTTGTCTCAGTTGCTGGCTTCTTGGTGGGTTTCTGCTTCTTCAGTGACACGGGTGACGATTCCTCGGCGGCTGCAGTAAAATTTGTTAGCATATCATAGTTTGAGGCAAGTTCAATTCAAGCCGGTGTTCGTACCCTTTCGCTTCCCCTTCGAAGCCTTATCCGCAGTCTTCGTGGGTTCATTATTTTTCGGCGCTTCCGCAGCTAATGTGAATTAGCTACTAGTATGTAGAGATGCCTCTCCATTCTTACCCTTTCTTTTGCGAAGCACTGGCGCCATGATATTCTCTGTGATGCTCAATGATATTGTGAGACGATATGGCCAAGCGTCGCCAACTTGCCTCAAAAAAAAATAATGGAAAATTTACAATTCTGCCGTTTTCCCCGGGGCGGTGAGGGCGCTGAATATGCGCGATTGGTGGGGTTGCACCTCACTAGCAACTGCTATGCCAATTTGAGTAACAAGCTCTGTTGATAAATTCGCTGCCTCAACACTTGTCTAGGGTATTCTCCAGTATCAGGTCAAGAAGAGGAGACCACGATTGCAAATAAATCATCATCCTAATCTATTGAAAACCTATTGTGGCGACAGTTTTAAATTCGCTTCACACTGATTTACTTGGACCCTTAGTCTATCATCTACGCCGTTCCGTGAATTGCATTTCTACGGCTGCTTAGCTATTGATACTAGGCTTGTATCACTCACTACGGCTTGAGAGCACCTGCTTCCTGTACGGTTTTCATCTTTGCACCAACTTAACCCGAGCGCTTAAAGGGCAATCCTTATCATAATGAATATCGATGAATCTGATCCTCAACACGAAGAAGTCTGGGATGACTCTCTCCTTATCGATTCCTGGAACCAGGCTCTACAAGAATACAAAGTGAGTTTCCCCAGCTGTGCAGGACACGGGATGACCACCTCTAACTCGAACATTATAGAAGTACCACAGCATACATGCGAAAGGTGGCAATGTACGAGATCTGGACCGGGTTAACGCCGGATCCTCTGAGTGTGTCTAGTTCTCTAACCTCTGCTCGAAATGATGGTGCCTTGTTGCTGACGCCAAATAGAGCCGATGAGGCTCTCAAAGAAGCCGAATCAGGCAGTCCACCGTTAAATGAGACCCAGAAACACCACGAAGATCTGTCTAGCAAAGATGCTGATACAGCAAATAATGTGCGTCCGAAAGGTACTCCGCATAGGCTAATTAAATCTGCCGGATGCCAGCCCTTCATGGCTGCCCAGGAATTCCAGCTTACTGAAGGGTTATAGGTTTCCGCTGAGCAGCATGGCACGGGGACAGGGCACGGCTTGGGCTCCATGCCCAACGCGTTTCCGTCTCAGGCAATACTTGGGACAGGTCAGTAATTTGTGCAAGGCGCTACCCTTGGGGTTTCACCCCATGTTCCGTGAAGTGACGCGCTGACACTGGGGAAACCTTCCGAGCTACGATTACCAGTGCGCGATGAAAATCTGAAAAAGCTCCTCATGTCATGGTATTACGCTGGCTATTATACCGGGCTTTTTGAGGGGCAACAGCAAGCGCAGCAAGCACAGCAGCAACCCTGACCCGTCGAATGAAGCTGGGTCTTCCGTGTCGACTAATTGATCGTGGGGAGAGTGAATGCTGCGCCACAGTTGAATGGTGAAGCTGGGGTGGAAACCCTGCGACAGATGGTGTTCCACAGCCCTGCTAGCACGACAACCGCCGCGATGCTTTTGGCTCTCTGCGTCTCAGGATAACGATGGTGGAAACAACATGTCAGTGCATTTCCAATCTATCTCAATGCATGGATGTTTTGGTCTGGCTCTACCGATTCAACCACGCTGCGAACCGATAGTTTCCCATCGGATAATTTGTGTCATGTTAAATAATGGTCAAAATGGCAAAGGCATCTGCATTATGGCACTCGCGATGGGCCACTAAAATTACGCGTTTGTTTGATCTCATCTCTCCAAGGTATACTCCGTACATCTCTTTTATCACGGATTGCTTGAGGTTGTCTATGCATTATGCATTATTGCCGCATGACGCCCAATTTTGATTTCATTTTCTTTTTCTCATTTAGCTCCATGTTGCGCACCAGAATCTATTCCATTTATTTACCACTTTTGACTTTCCTGGCAGCGATCCTGCGGGCGCCCCTTATTATTGCTACCGGGGTCGGGCTCTGGGTTCCAGACCCCGAGCTTTCCTTCTTGCTGTCAATTTGGTAGCGAAGGAGTCTTAAATTGAAGGAGAAGATCACTAGGTCGCGTTTCGATAGATCCGGTGAGGCGACCTAAGTAGGGAAGACCAAGTCGAGATTGCATTGAATTATGCAATTACAAAAGCCATGTGTTATTTGTGGGAAATGCGCTACGGCTCATTCCCCGGCCCATTTGGAAGCCGTGTTTCATCCTCCACAATAGCGGTTTGAGGCCCCTTGCGACTAGTTGGGCCGCCAGCGCTTGACGAACTTTATGGCTTCGACCCCTTATGGCTGGAGACTGTGACTAGCCCATACCATTTTGGGCGGTAATTTGAAGCCTGGGGCCTCCGGCATTGACCTAGCCGCCAAGTTTGAGTCTGCTTCCGCATCGACGTTTACAATTTTGTCAAGGGACGGTTCTAAGCCTGCAGCATGGCCCTAGCGGCATGAAACTAATCCTACAGCTGGCATTGCGAATACACTCAAGCAAAGCCGCAGAAGCAAATGGCCAAACCATGATTGCGTCTGTCTCTAGGAGATCTAGAACGGAGCGCTCTACACAAGAATATATGAATACGCCTGAGAGCGATTAGGCAGTTCTCAGCCTTGTGTTCTGCCGAATGCGGGCAGAATTACTCCGTGCAGTACTCCGTAGTAGTACCCATTTTATTTACTGTACCAGGGGACCTCTGCGTTGCTTCTCCACCGAATCGCTTGTTGAGCATCAAATACAGGGGCTTAACGTGGCGATTGATGGCCAAGCGTAGCTGAATCAAAGATAAGAAAATGCTTCAATAGACTTGCGTCTCAAGAAACATGCAGTTGTCTTGATATCCAAGCCAAGGTCCTAGCCGCTGGACGGGGGTAGGCGACTGGGCCACGCCAAAACATCGCCAAACGCCACCCGAGACAATTCTGTTACAGGTTTCTCCTGCAACCCCTGCAAACCACCAAATCCGCAAAACAATACGGAGCACCGCTGATTCGGATGCACTGAGCCCCGGAATAACGCTCTTTAGCTTAGAAACGGGGGGTTCAAGGGTCTGGATCAATCGGGAAGACATGGCTGGCATTATTCAGGCCCCATGGCCACTTGATAGATAAAATGTCTAGCTGTCCCCAGGCCGAGTAAACATTTTCTCGTTTCTTCATCACTAGTCTCCAATTGTTTCGGCAGTTGCTCTCTTTCCCTCTTTTTCTGTTTCTTTTCCATTCGCTTCACGAGCAGGCCCTCGCCATACCAGCCCTTAAACTTGGTTGATTCAAGTCTTTCTACAGCCCCCCTTTACGAGTACAAAGTCAGATTTTCAATAATTCACAATTACCGCCAAGATGAAGTTTTATTCCTGGTTAGCTTTGGCCACCGCGCCTCTTGCTATGGCCAACAAGGTCCAGAATGCCTACCCGGACAATGCTGCTCGAGCAGTTGAATTGGAGTTGGATGATCGGACTATCGCTATTGCCGGCGGCATGGCCGGACATGGTATCACCGCCAACTCCTTGACCGAGATCATCATTATCTGGGCCAACCCTGGTGGTAATGCGGCTACCACCACCTACAACAGCAAGGTTACTGTCACCCAGACTGTAACTGTTGGAGGACAGACGACAACCACTGCCGCTGCCGCTGCTACTCACACTGTTACAGTTGGAGGAGCCGCTGGTCTTGTCTATTCTCCTCCTCAGCTCGACAACATCCCCGTCGGTGACACTGTCATCTTCGAGTTCCATTCCATGAACCACACCGTTACCCAGTCTGCCTTCAATACTCCTTGCAAGAAGCTGGAGGGTGGTATGGACTCTGGTTTCCAGGCCAACCCCAACAACACTATCTCTCCTGCTCCCCAGGTCGCTATGCAGGTTATGGCCTCTACTCCTCTGTGTAAGTAGTCGATAAAATGCATTCTATTTAGGATAAAACTAACTCCTTTATCAGGGTTCTACTGCCGACAGAAGGGCCACTGCGGCAAGGGCATGGTGTTCTCCATCAACCCCACTGCTGAGAAGACTCAGGCTCAGTTCCAGCAGTTGGCTATCGCTCAGAATGGCACTGGTGCTGCTACTCCCATCACTGGCGGAAGCGGTGCCGCTGCTCCTCCTCCCCCGGCGCAGAGCTCTGCTGCTCCACCGCCTCCTCCTCCTGCTGCTCCTCCTGCTGCTCCTCCTGCTGGTGACAACGCTGGCGGCGTTGGCACCGGCAAGGGTACTGTTGGTGCCGACGGTAGCTGCTCTTGTGTCGTCCAATGCCAACCCGGCAGCTTCCCCGTGAATGCTGCTCAAGGTGTTGGTGCCCACGGTGGCTGGGGTGGTAAGTCTATTCCTATGTCTCTTGTATAATATTCCATTCTGACTGGATTCCACAGGCTCTCTTCCCATGAACATGGCTGCCATGTCATAAAAAGGATTATCCGCTCACAATAGAGGAGGATGGTGGCTTGGAGGTGTAAACGAAAAGGATTATTTGTAGATCTAACACATTTCTTCTTACATGTACTCATGGAGGCTGCCCTATGGGCCTGACTCTTTTCTTCACTTGAAGGTATTGATATCATATGACTGGTTCGTATACATTTTATTTGCAAAATTAATGAATTATTCTCAACATGCCTGAACCTCTTGGTGAAACTTAATCCTAGCTTCTACAACTTACAATTGATGTATAACATATGATATGCAGGATGCTGTCAATTATTCATCTGTGTTATCCTCTTCATCGCTTGAAACTATTATTTGCTCTGTTGTGGCTGCCCATTTATGCGATTTGTTCAAACATTCCGCTCCCATGGCGACGCACTCCATGCAGGCGAGAAAATCTCCTAGATTGCATCCCGAACACTCGAAATACTCAGTGCCAACTGGTATGCATCTGGTACATACATCGCACCAATACACTCTCTTGTTGAAGGGCATATAGTTTTGCTCGGAGACGGGCGTTGAGTTATCTGGAATTTCAAGGCCCTTTCCCTCAAGAAATTGTTCGAGGCGGTTGATCATCTGTGTATTTCCAGTCTTGGACGCCCAGAAGAGAATGGTTTTCCCAAAGTAGTCTTTGGATGCTGCAGTGATTTTTTCTACAGACAATAGTTGATTGACAATTTCTAAATGGCCGTTTCGTACAGCAACAGTGAGCGCTGTTGAACCGTAGCTGTCTTCCGTATTCACCTTAGCATTTTTTAATAGAAGGGCCTTTACCACGTTGCTATGGCCCCTCATCGCGGCATAATGTAAAGATGTGCGCTGATGGTTGTCGGTGCGGTCAACTTCATCCGATGTATACTGCTTGAGTAGGATGTCCACAATCTCTTGATGACCCTCTCTAAATGCTATATGCAGCGCCGTTTTGCCACTGTGGTCCAACGTTGCTAGCTGAACGCCTTTGTGAAAGAGAAAATCGACCACATTGGTATGTCCGCCATCTGCAGCCGAGTGTAGCACCGACCAACCATTAGAGTCCGTAGCGTTGATGTCGGATCCTTTGTCAAGTAGAAGCTGGATAATGCCAATATGTCCATTGCGTGCTGCTAGACCCAGCGGCTTCCATCCTTTATCTTCTTTAATGCTAAGACCGGCCCCATGTTCGAGCAGTATCCTGACGATTTCAACATTACCTTCATATATGGAGCTTGTTAATGGTGTATTGCCGCCACTATCGGCGATTGTAGCATTCGCGCCATTTTCTAGCAGGAACTGTACCATATCTGTTTTGTTGTTGGATACCGCAGCCAGTATTGGCGTCTCCCCATTGGCTGTTGAATCAGCTACACTGGCACCGAGGTTAAGAAGAAGTTTCGCAATGTTGACATGACCTTCGTAAGACGCCAGAGTTATGGGCAGTCGTTCTGACTCCAGTATATTATTGTAACTTGCACCGTTATTGAGAAGCAATTTTACCGTTTCATAGTGACCTTCTATGATTGCCATGCCTAGAGGAGTCTGCTTCTTAAGCTGTGAAGTCGGAATATCGACACCATAATCTAGGAGAACTCTAATAACTTCCGTTTGTCCACGTTCAGCCGCAAAGAGGAGTGCATCATATCCGTCTCTGCTCGTGAAGGTAAGATCGGCTCCATTCATAAGAAGAACGCGAACTGCATCTACAGAACCAAAGCAAGCAGCATTTTGCAACGCAGACCAACCCGAGTTATCCACAAGAGTCATATCGGCCCCATTTTCTAACAGTAGCTCGGTAGTTTCGGTGTATCCATTCCTTGCTGTGAATGTCAGTGCCGCGCGACCAAGGCTGTCTGGCATATTTACGTCACTCCCCCGGTCAAGGAGCACGCGAACTACCTCCGTAAAGCCAAAAAAAGAGGCACTGATTAGTGGTGTACACCCGTCTTCGTCAATAGCGTGGATGTCCGCTCCATGATCCAGGAGTAGCCGTGATGCTTCAGCCTGTCCATTGACAGCTGCAGTGTGCAGTGGTGTCTGCGAGGCTATATCCGTTATATTCTTTTGATTAGGTTCTTCACTCATCAGCAGTTGTATCACACCTAAGTTTCCACGTCCAGCAGCAAAGTGTAAAGGTGTCTGTCCTCGATAATTTTGAATGAGGTAACTAGCGCCGTGTTCGAGGAGAAGTTTTGCTGTATCAACATGTCCTTCACGTGAGGCGTTATGCAAAGCAGTCGCCAAATTCTTGTCAATGGCGTTAGAATCTGCACCGCTCTCTAGCAATAACCTAACCAAGTTCAGATGGCCTTCATCGGCTGCTAGGTGCAAGGGAGTTGCTCCATCATACCCTGCTACGCTAACACTTGCCCCTGCTTCTACTAAAGCCCTGGAAATTTCTTGATTACCATTTTTGCAGGCAGCCGCGAGTGCTGTCTCACCAAAGAAAGATTTTTCGTCTAATTGTGGCTGGTACTCTTGGATCAGTTTTAGAGTAATCGGAGTTAAATCAAGTTTCGAAGCATAATAGACAGGGTTGCATGGCATGAAGTCAGAGAGGGCTTCTCGCCTTCTCTGCCTTTCACCGTCATCATCAGCCATCTCCAAGTAGACTTCCATTCTAAGCTCCTCCTCGTAATCGAACCATTCCTTCCACGACTCCCAGATTGTGCCATCCTGATTGAATAGAGAATGGATGAGTTCATTCATCAGTTCATCATCCAGGAGGCCATTATGTGCATGGCGGTGCCAATAGCCTGCTGCATAATCCTTAAATGATCCTTGGACTTGGCCTGGGCCTTGCTCACGTTCGATTTCCCAAATCTGTTGGTAGTGGATATAACGAAGGCAAAACTGGGCTAAGGTAGTGTTTTCTGTCCTTTCGTTAGATGATCTCAGCTTTTCATTTGTTCGTAGAATGTCTCCGGAGCCGGGGATATGAGAAAGGAAATACTGTTTTATCGAGAAGTGAGTAAGCCGTATGGTGCTAAGCCCAGGATCTAACTTGTCTGAGCTTTTTCGAATGCTGAGCAGTGAACCGCAGATACCAATTATTTCACTATTGATGTAGTCATCATCAATAAGATCAGGCAGCTCGTCTACAGGAAACTCTTTGCTCTCAAAGTTGATCAATACAGCTTCAGCAATCTCAGCGACTGTTAAAGGTCGCATGGCGAATGTGGACCAGCGCAGTAATGAGAATGCGCGGTCTCTCTCTTCCTCTGGGAGACGGGATAATCTTACCCAGTTTCTATCATATAAACTGCCGAGGCCAGAAGGAGCTTTCTCAATTGCATCTTGTAACTGTTTCTGGTTCTTCCAGCTGCGCAAAGAATCCTCCTGCAATTTTAGCCAGAGAAATTGACCACCGCATCTCTCTGCCATTTTTGTCGAGATATCATCTTTGAGTGATTCGCTCTTTTTTGACAGCTTCTTATCGACCAGGCTTCTTGAATATCGCCTCGTATCACTGTCGACATCCTCAGCCGCAATTTTATACTCGAATGTCTTACTTTCAATATTCTCAATACCCGATCGAATCTCAGGCTCATCTCTACTAACGATGAGAATTCGCGTAGCTGAATTGGCGGTGGCCCGACCGAGTTTTTCCAGAAAGTTAGCAATGGAGTCACCCCGGCTTGGATTATTTCCTTTATATAGCCATGTGCATTCATCAAGCCCATCGATTACAAACACACATCCAGGCACGATAGAGATTATCTCAGAAAAGATCTGTAAAACGAATGTCCGTGTCGCTACTGACTCGTGCTGTGTCTCCCACTTCTTGCGCACATAGTCAAACGCAGGTTGGCTGCGAGAGATAACCTCAGATATCCATAATCGAATAGCTTCGTAAGGGTCATCGCGGCTCTCAAAATCTGAGGAAAAGAAGAAATGGGCCACCGGTGTCTTCACTTCCTGTAGGAGGTGCTGGACTATCCGTGCACAGAGAACTGTCTTGCCGAAGCCAGCCGGCCCATGTATCCATAGGAATCTGGATGTCTCCGGACCTTTTGGCAAAGAGAGCCATTCAGTTAATACAGGTCGCTCAAGAATCCATTCACAGGTGCCTGCTAGCCTTCTCTGAATGGCGTCCTCGTATATTTCATTAGGTGGATACCGTACTATCCAGGCATGTAACTCACGCCGTGTCTCTGCATGAGCCTTTCCGTCTAATCTCTGAAGGGTGTCGCGAATCTCAGTGGTCCAGGCTAAGTTGTCGATGCCAGGCTGAGGATCAATTTGGGCGGTGGGATCAGATGTCTGGTTCCCATTGACGGTCGTCGCAACTCGAGTTATGGACTTTATCGGTACAAGATGGTATAGATGTTGGATCAGTTTTCCAAACAATTCTACTTGATCCTCGCGTTTCCCTTTGCCCTTCAGCGCCCATGAGAGCTTTTCCCTCCTGGATCCGGGGGTAATTCGAAAGGGCTCTGTCAAGCTCCTAGCTAGCAGGCGAGTCGGGTTTATAGCGGATCGCGGAGAAGAATTTTGCCTTTGATCGCTCAAAATGTCGCGGATGATGTCGAAAATTTTGCGCACTGTCTGGAGAGTCTCTGCATCGGTGAGAGCTTCGTGTCGGTCCTCTGACAAGTTTGTCGCTGCTTGATCTAGCCCCAAGGCCTTGCCCCATTTCTCGAAACGGAGTCTGTGGGACACGAACTGGGCGGCTAATGCGCGCTCATCACTTTTGAAGTGCTTGTAGTCATCAATCTTCTCGGCTAGGTCAAGACAAGTTGAGAACAGGCCAGCGAGCCCTATAATTCCGACTACTAGACCGACGGGCTCCATGGTCCATGACTATGCGAATTCTGAATGCGGGAGATGTGAGGGTCATGGGAGGGGTTGTTCGCCTTGTGATGTTGGGCCTTTTTATACGATGTTATAGTGTGGCTGTGATGTTAGGCGCCCAGTCATTCTGCAAATACCAGGCTATTCCGTCTTATTTGTTTCATCGAGATAAGCGACCTGCCTACGATTGATTCTACCCAATAGATTTCGGTTCTAATGTATGCATGCAATTACTGAACATCGTGGTTGTGGATAGAGAGTTCTGCCTGCCATACACAAACCCCGCTCCAATTGTACAGTGCAGCAAAGATTCTCTGGATAAAACAACTTTTGTAGGGGATGAGGGTGTTTGGGTTAATAGAGAGTCAACTCTGGATACCTTTATAAATTTATTCTAGCTAATGGTATGGCTACATAGGTACTATAGTAGGCCCTGTTGAGTTTACTGTAGCTATTCTAGGAGGCTTTGAGAATCTTTTCCACCAATTGGTCCTTATCTGGGCTGCAGCATACAAGTTTCCAGAAGTAGCCTTCTTGTCTCAAAAGATCTGCTGGACTACCGACTTCAACTAAATTGCCACCTTCAAGGACCAGAATTTTGTCAAAGTCGGCAATGGTGGCAAGGCGGTGCGCTACGGTAATCACTGTTGAGTTTGGTAGCCCTTCTCGAATGGTTGCTTGAATCGCAGCATCAGTGATTGCATCCACAGCGCTTGTAGCCTCATCCATTATTATCAGCTTTTGACGAGAGAGGAGAGCCTTGGCTAAGTACAGGAGCTGGCGTTGCCCTTGAGAAATGTTTGCACCGCCCTCGCTAATCGCTAAAGACAAGTCTGCAAATGGACATTGGTCGGTAGCGCCAACAGTGAGGAGGTGAACTTTTTTCAACGCATTCTTGAGGACCAGATCATCGTATACGCTGCCTGGGTCTAGAGTAGATCGCAGAGAGCCGGAGGAGATGTAGGGATCCTGAGGAATGATGAAGAGGCGTCTCCGAAGAGTACGTGGCTGGATATTCGATATGTTGATGCCGTCAATCATAATACTGCCTTGTCGCTGTTGAATGAGTCTTAGAAATGCCATTATAAGAGAAGATTTTCCTGCTCCTGTCCGCCCAACTATGCCAACATGTTGTCCTGCGCCGATAGAGAAAGACATCTCATCAAGAACAGCTGGCAGGCTTATGTGATAACCTGCAATTAGCCGGTCAACCTGGACCTGCCCCTCTGATGGCCAAGCTGCTGGTGGCTCGATCCCATCCAGCGACTCTGCAGGAAGCCTCCCATATTCAGAGATCCTATTGACACTACTCAAACCGGATTCCACTCCTACAATCTCCTGTATAAGGATGCTCATTGTAGTGCTGAATTGCATAGCAAACTCGAGTGCGATGCCTGTAGAACCTGCATCTGCCCTGGTTAGGACAGCGGCGAGGGCAACAGAGGTAACAAATAGAGCTCCGAGTACCCCAAGATGGAAATTCATCATTATCCGACACAACATATGATACCATGAACCAGATGAGGCATTGTCAATATGTAGAAATGCACGATTAATAAAGTAATCGGATTTGCCATAGGTTCTAATAGTGAGGGTTCCCTCGGGGACCCGCAGATCTGCAAGCTGTTGGAATAGCGTCGCGTATGCTGTTGATGAAACTTCTTTGAGCTTTCGCGTTGCGAACAGTAATCGCATTCCGATTTTATAATAGGCGTAGAGAATTAAAAGAGCAAAGCATGTTGTGTAGAGAGAGATGGATGTGCTCATTGAGGTTAGCAAGCCTGTATGCAGAATAATGGGGTAATTTACCTTGTGATGAGTATAGTAACAACTTTATACAAGCATCCTATAACATGACCGCTATCGTGCGGTAGTTGGTTATCAATAGCGTTCATATCAGAAGTGAATCTGATCATAATTTCGCCATGCGAAGTTTCCTCCAACCATTGGAGGTGAGTTCCGAACAGTGAGCAAGTCATCTTTTCGAAGAGGCTTGTGGATGCCCTTGTACCTAATATGGACCACACAATACCTCTGGCAGCACTAAGAAGGCAGTTCAAAAGGCAAATCAGCAAGTATACCGTTCCATAATACGCAACACTACTGTGGTTATGGTTGTGGTTGCCGTGGGCTGTCCAGTTCTTGAGCCATTGTGAATTGGTAAGATCTAGAGCCTCATAAACAGTGGCAACACTCGCAGCAAGAAAACAGCTTTTTATGCCACCTACTGCGCGGAAATATGTTTTATAAGGGGAAAGTAAAGGTAATTTTGGCTGCAGGCTTGACTTCGAAAGAGGCGGGATGACACTGTGTGCAGTCTTGTTGGCTTTTGTCTGTGCACTGTCCCGTACTTCTTCTTGCTTAGATAACTTCAAAAGCGAATTCCCTGGAATAAATTTTGTCGCTGGTGATAGGTATTCCTGTTTTTGGACTTTGCCGTTGTGGAGATGTACTATATATGCAGCCTTTTCCTGACACTGCGATGCTTGATGTGTTGCCAAAATCCTTGTCCGTCCCTTTGCCAGCTCTCCACGAGATATAGTCTCCGCTAGAAGTTCCCGCACTTCAGCATCAACGGCGCTAAGAATATCATCTAGAAGCAAAATGCCAGCTTCTGAGTACAGAGCGCGAGCTAAAGCAACACGCCATCTTTGGCCGCCACTCAAGGCAGCACCTTTTGGTCCCACCAATGTCAGATCGCCATTTTCAAGTGCATCCAGGTCTTTGTGCAAGAGACAGCTGTTGAGAGCATTGTGATATCTTCCGGAGTCGAAGGGCAAGCCAAATAAAATATTATCTTTAATAGTTGTGTTCTGCATCCAGGGAGATTGAGATACTACGGCCAACTTGCCATGGGAAACCCATTGATCCGTGATATTCGTAATACCTGCTTGTGGGACTTCAATGGTGCCTTCGATGACTTTTGCCTCACCTGCTATGGCTAATAGTAGCAAACTCTTTCCCGACCCAGTTGCTCCGGTCACTATGCTGAGTTCGCCATGTGGAAACTCCAACGATAAATTATTGAGAGTGAATTCGTCCTTTCCATTATCGTTTGCGAACCAAGTAACTGTTGCATTTTGAAAAGAAACACCTTTTCGCACCTTTGCAAGAGGAGTTACAGTTTCACGCTCGGCGAAGTAAGTTTCGAGACGCCGCAGACTCGCCCAAGCTTCCAAGATTAACCCGCTGGCGAATGGGAGACTTGCTATGTCCGATTGGAGCTGTTGAAATAAGGTGATGCTGGTAAAAGCAATGGACGCAGTCAATTGATTACCCTCCAGAGCAAAAACATAGAGCGGAATTCCAGCAATGAGGATTGGGCTGAGGTTCGCAATGAAGACAAGCCCACAACTCCAAATAATGCTTAAAAACAGCTGCTCGCATTCTTGATTCCGAGACTGGAAGATTCTCTTTTCCCACGTTTCTTCGGTCGCCGACAGTTTAATTTGTCTAATGGCGAGTAGAGCGTCTGCCACCAGCGTTGATCTTTCATTGCGGTGCCTAGAGAGTTTGGACTGCGCCATGTTGTGCTTGGCTGCCAATACTGTCGTAAAAGGCATGACGAATATGGATGCAATTAGGCCCGCTATATAGCTCTTCCGTCCGACTAAATTAATTAGAAAGATCGTTGTCGAAGTAAATCTGGCTATGAGCAAAGGAATGTGATTGGTGTCCGTAAATACCACACATGCTTTTGCACTATTATCATCCAAGTTAAAGAGCTAGAGCGTAAAAAAACAAACAAAAAAATTAGTAGAAATGTATGGAATATACCTATCAATTTGTAGAGTGATAGTGGGCTTTTGGGGCCTGTTGGTTGGTGTGCTTCCGCTTGGGATATCTGGAAGACGAAGAGCTTTGCGATAAAGAAGCGAGTATAATGTAGCTTTAATAGGGATCTGTATTCTACTGAATGTTATCCATTGGAGAAAAGAATTAATCCAAAGATCAAATATTTTACATAACCCCAAAGAAATGGCGAGATACAGCCCTCGGTTGCCGGCATAATCTGCAGCTGCAAGTTGCTGTAAGAGGCGGAGTATTACAAACTTGGGAGCGAGTGAAGTGACTGCTTTTAGGATTGTTAGGGACCATTGAAGAATTAAAGAGCTGATATGGTTCTTTGCTAAGGCAATCCACAGTATTCTTTGGCTCAGCTGGTTATGGAGAATATGCTGTTGAGTCAGATGCTGTGCTCTTGCTGCAAAGTCAAGCATTGGTAGATCCGCCACCGCTATCTTAGAGACATTTTTTATGTCAAACAAATCTCTAGACCAAGTAAATGCTAAAAAGGCAGAAATTGAACAGCTGTACTGGCGGTCAATCAATCGCCCATTGATATGGTCATCTGGCCGCCGAGGAATGGAAAGAAAACCGCAGATTGTTGACAGGGCTGAGACGATCTGAATTACTTGCATTGATTGGCATAGTTTCCTATTCTCAACACTTAACTCATGTAACATAAGAAGCAAAATTAAAATAGCCGTCGCTGCACCGTTCAGTCCGAGGAGAAATCGTTGTCTGGGCGATGTGCCCGCAAGAGTAGTACAACTTTGGCCAGCCACAAGCACCTGGACTCACACTTAGTATATAAATGTATGTGGAGCTAGCCATGGGGAGTAATAATTATTTACCCAAGCACTTAGATTATAGTAAGTTGGATTGAACTGGGTTGATATTAGTGCAGATATGCTGCCAGCCACCACACCAGAAACAAGAAATCTGGTATAGATCTCGCTGGAATCATGTTTTAATTGTTCGATGGTAGTCTTGCCCTGACATCTGACAATCTTTGAGGGGTTTTCTTTGAATGAGGGGAATAGGAACACAGTTAAACTGGAAACCCCAAAGAACACGATCGCTGCAAAGCCAAGCGTGTATGCGCCAGATGGGACCGATAAAATCCATCTGATGACTTCTAATTGGCGCTTCAAGAATAGCATGGTCAACACAAGCATACCATTGTCAGCCATTTTGGCTAATGCTTTACCGTAGAACGCTGTGAATTGAAGTTTTTATGCAGTTAGATTCTTCAGCGCCTGGACTATGCAGTATTCCTCGTGATCAAATGATTGCGGAGATGAGCTTTTTACTAAGTCACGTTGAACTCATGCTACTGCTGTTGGTCGACCTACTTACTACCTTACATTAGATTCATTCCGCAAAAGTATACTCCGCAGCATTGGAGCAGAATAGGAAAACTGGAAAATCTCTTCAACTCAAAACTACCGATTTGGGTCAGAATAATCTACTTAGATCAAGGCTATCTATGTATATCAAGTCATGCCCTTTTGTCTGGGTCATCTAATTTGAAACTTGTCCAATGTGTCACCGTATCCGACTAGAACGGTGTAGAACGCGATGATTACACTAGAGCTTATTGGGCTCCTTATGTGCCGCTCTGCCGGATAAAACGTTTCGGGCGCATCCTTAGAATGACAAAGTTGGCTGTTGTAGAATCGCTATTAAGATATAGACTATAAAATACCGTAGTTCACTGACTTTTGGGGATAAATAGCTTTTATTAGCAATTAGTGACTTTGCTTCCAAGCCAAGCGGTAGCATCGTATATATCTATTCTACTCCTAGGCTCATTGATATCGTTTAATCTGCACGGAATATTTTGAATGAGCTGATAGTAAATACAAATTAACACTTGGACATAGGTGTAGGTGGCTAACTGTAACACTGCCAACTTACATCTCTCGGGAATTCTTTTAGGAATGTTCAAATTTAAATATTGCTCTACTGTTGTATGGCTTAGGGTAAATGCAGATTTCATGGAATTTCTGATTAATCAGGCTAATGTATTGTGCTTGCCATTTCTAGGTGCTCACGAAACGCTTATTACCGGCAGGTGGCGTAGTAAGACATGACTACGATCATGTACTGGTTGTTTTCCTTTATAGTATTTAGTAATCTATTAACTAAAAAAACTATCAAAAGAACATGGATCTTTGGTCCATCATGGCCATTCGCCAATGGGAAGTCATAGGCTAACTTGAGGGATATCATAGCCTTCGATATTGCTAGAGTTGGGAGGTTTGGGGCCCCTTGAGACAACCAATCGCGCAAGCGTGATAAAATATTCTGCCATTTGCTCTAATTCTGACGAGATAACGGCATGTATATGTAACTTAGCTTTCATGTCCCGGAGGTATGACACTGCTAAAGCCAGCAGATCCAAATCCTCTTTGGTGGTTGATGCGCTCGGGAAACGCGTGAGGTTATTAAAGATGACGAAAAAAGACGCAAAAGGATAATACAGAAGGGCCCTGGTGATATATAATTAGTTCAAATAGATAGAGAGTAAAATGTGTGGGATGGGGACTGCCCACCAGAAAATTCCTCTATACACATGGTGTTTACTTGCAAGATGTGGAAGAAGAGATAGAGCCTCCCGGGCCGATTCAAGTCGGAGGGTGGTGTATTTGGCATCTTCTTGCAATAACAGGACGAGGGTGTGTAAAAACTTGAACCGCATGAGTCGGATCGCGAGCGACATTCCCTGAAGCTGTCCTTCACTAGCATGGCCAATTTCTAGGTCCCGAGCCTCTGACAAAACCTGTTGAGTGTCAGCCAGATCGTTATAATTATTACAACATTTGAGACGTACTCGTCTTGTTGACATGTCCCAATCCTCCAAATACGAGATTAGACTCTCCCGGCCACCACATAGGTCTCCAGTTGCTAAAATATCGAGAACCAAGCCAGTTAGCCTCGCCAACTTGATGTTCTGATTGAAGAAGTGCGCTCCGAATGTAGAGATAAGAGGCTGGATATAGTAGATATTTAGTTGGTCTTGACGTGGGCGAAACTTTAAGAGGTGTTGGAAATCAGGTAATGGCACATTTTCATACATCAGACTTGGCAGCAACACAGGGCGTCCGAAGGCCATGGAACATGCTTTATCAACCATGAAAAGTACCCAGAAAAGTGTCAATCGACGCTGTTGTTCTCCGAAATCCTGATGCTCCAGAAGGTGTAGCTTCAGGGCCTGAGCTTGCCGACAGGCGTGGCTAGCAAGTATCCACGACAGACCTGGAGAGGCATACTCTTCTCCGAGACAAGAAAGCATTGCTAGTGCTTGGACATTTACCTCACTGGGCTCTAGAAACACTTTGGCATCATCTAGAGCAAGCCGCGTGTTATGTCGGAATGATTTGGTAAGGTGACTAAGATTTCGGTCTTTCTTCGATAGTAAAAGCAAGACGAAATTAACGTAAAGTACCCAACCACATGGAGTGACCGATTTGGGCTCAAAAACGACCTTTATCAATACCTGTTCCGAAGGCTTGACAGCTATAAGGTCGGCCAGATCAGTGACATGCAGGAAGCCTTGAAAAGTTCTTTAGTTCATGACCAAATAACAAAAAAAGGACGATATTAGGAATCTTACGACTAATAAGGGCATACCCAACGGCCCTTGATGGAACAAAGAAGTCAGCCAGTGCCATACCCTCCTTGAGACCAGTGTTCCAATTATTAGGTTTAAAGTCAGCTAGTGGTATTATGTTAGGAACATATTGCAATCCTCTTTGCTGCTGATGAGTTAATAGACTCGCGTTATCACCGAGGGCTTCTATATCTATAGAGATGTTTGCTGGTGGAATAAATTGCTGCTTTTGGTTAGCCAACAGTTGGCCATTGGTCTCCGTTTCTTGAACTGGTTCATATTCCACAGAATCAAAGCATGAGCTGTTTTTGGCCGAGACAGTGGCATCCACCTTGTTGATGGTAGGGTACAGCTTATCTACAGCGATAACCAATTTTTCGAGGGCTGACTCTATACGGCAGAGACGCTCATGAAAGCTCTTCAAGTCCTGCGCTGGTGGATCTATTGCCTTGATGTCTTCGCTTCTAGATGCATGAGTACGATAGGTAGGATAACTAAAACTTAGAATACTACGTACTGCAAGGCTTGGATTTGAGACTTCGAAGCAGGGATTTCTTTGGAATAGACGCATTCGCCGGGCCAGGGGCGGCAGGTAGCGCATTTTGGTCGTTCACGAGTGCACCTATCATGACTTAGCTGTGGACAGAGAGGTTGAGAATCTTGACAAGTTCCGTCGTATTCGTAATGAGTACTTGATCTTCTTCTCTCTGCAGAAGTCACACTGTATTATAGTTTGGTTAAATTGTTGCATATTGACGGACCATATCAAACATATGGGTGCGTACAGAGAATCGTGACAAAAGCTCCGGCAATAGCGCGGGAGGCTGTGGCAGGTTTTCCATATCGTCGGTCAAAGGAGGACTAATGTGAGGTAAAGCCTCAAGTCAGCAGAAAAGCAAATTCAACAAGGCTCTGTGACAGAGCCTGATGCAAGGGGAGAATTTTTTTTTTTTTTTTTTTTTCGCAATGGATGCAGAATCCATTCCAATGTCTCAGGAATAAGATTGGATATTGCCGGCCAGCTGCATACCCACATAGGCGTCGCTGTTGCTGGCTTGGTTAAGCATAGCCACAGCGTTGACGTAGTGAGGCCTTAGTTGATGTGGAACACGGATGTCGGCACCCCGGCGTTGCGTACATACGTGGAGTCCTCTTCTAGCCTGGCTTCATAGCTGCTAAATGAGAGCTCAAGGGAGGTTGTATGGATTCAGCCCGATTGGTCACAATCGGGGGTAGTCTGATGCTGCTCCGGGCACGACCAATCATGTCCGTTGGCATCTTTTGGTTCAACAAAGTCAATCACTACAATATTCCTTAGTGTGTTTAAATTGACATTCGCCGACTCGCACTTCATAGCTCCTCGTCTAAATTTTCAATGCTGCTATTGTATGGAGAGTATCCTAGCACTTTTGTCGCTGGGTGGGTGATGATGGCTGTCATTGCCCAATTGTATCATTTGCTCTGCTAGATTATGTATATCATAATATTAAAGATGGCTCAGAAAATGGTCGGCGCAGTATTGCTGCAGAGAGATGTCGGGGCTAATTGTGAAATAGACCACTCAGCCTCATCATCTCCTATAAAATAAAACCGCCATTCCCTTCTCACTCGACACCTTTATGTTTTCTTTTCCTTTAATATCACATCTCTCGTTTGGGCAGAAGAGGTTTATAGTACAATACATACGACTGCTTGCTTTCCTCCGGCCTCTAATTGTATAATCGCTCAACACGATGAGCCGCCCATTTGACGCATATGATGGCATTGCATGTGCCGAAATTGCCATTTACTGCCTCTATCTTGGCTGTGCGATTTATCTTTGTCGCAAACACGGCTTTGCTAGGAGTGCCGGCTGGCGTTTCCTTATTATCCTATCCCTCGCTCGTCTGATTGGCGCTTCCATGCGCCTAGCTACCATTCAACAACCGACTAACCAGAGCCTCTATATTGGGTGGTTGATCCTCCTTGGTGTTGGCCTTGGGCCCTTGGTTCTCACGCTACATGGAATCCTCGGCCACCTCATCGTCTCCATCAGTAGTCAAGGCCAGATCCCCATCAAGTCTATTCATAGGCACCTTCTTGAACTCCTCATGCTTGTTGGAATGATCCTAGTTATCATTGGTGGAACAAAGTCTAATTACTCTATCGATCACGGAAACCCTGTTGCTCATTATGCCACCATCAGCTACGTCGGGACGGGCATAATAGTCGCCGTAATGGGTCTCTTACTCCTTGAATGCTTGATTGTATTTCGAAATCGGGATTCCATAATTCAAGGCGAACACCGAATGCTAACGGCAATTTTTATTTGCATTCCCTTCGTTTTGGTACGCCTTGCATACTCCTGCGCTATAGTCTTTGGTGGTGTCCATTCTACACCCTGGCTTTTATTGGGAATGTCTACCGCGATGGAGGTTATTGTAACTCTTATCTGCGAAATTCTTGGGTTCACTCTCCCTCCCAATGGGTTTTTTGAAGTTGGATTTAGCCAGGAGCGGGAGATGCAGCCAATGGCCCGATACAAAGCCTCAAAATGATAATTTTGTTGGTCAATTAGGAATAGAGATCTGGCCATAGTGTACCGTAATGCATATTTCGTTTATTTATAGCCCGTCTCTCAAAGTGTCCTATCAAACTGAACCTATACATGTACTTGTAAGCAATCACCACTACACGCTAGTACCGAGATCAAATTGTTGTATCTTTACATTTGGGTTCTCTTCTGTATCCGTAAAGTGTCTTAGACATCTTATCCACTGATATGTGCCTCTGCCTTGGTAGGGCTATATATCTTAGGGAGGTTTATTTATTGGCCAAAGGTATATACATACAGGGTTTATGTATTGCTTTTGCTCTCCAACAACGTTGTTCCCACCACTGGCTGCTGTATTAAAAGTACTTCTAGTTTTCCTTTGTCCGTTCTAGCAATAGTATTATCCCACAAGATTACGGCAGCTGCATAGGAGCCTTGATATGTTGTATACAATGGGGCATTACTGCATACTGTCTTATGGTATTGGATATTTAATAAATATTAAGGCCTATATGTGTATGATGACAATGATCGCTCTCTAGTTATTGTGCAGTTATATGATGTAATTGATAGTTGTCCGTAAATTTCTGCACTTAAACCTATGTGCTCAAACAATTAGGCTCTACGAGTAGTGATGTATTATATTGAATATTTCATTAAAAAGCTTCTATTATTGCTAGCTGTGACAAGGATGTTAAAGATAGCCAAATCTTGGGCTAGAATGCCTAACAGTCTTCCGATTCGGCAGTCATTGACAACTCCAAGTTCACATGCTTAGCCTCATGTCGTAGGCTGACGACATGTCCCTGGCCATTCAGATGATGTATGATTGGATGAATCCGGAGGCGGAGCCGGGCGACACTCCGAGGGTAGCCAGTTGTATTTCAGATACATCTTACTGTACCTCCGTACATTGCATACTGACAGTATCCGCGCCAACCGTTTTGCTGAAATCATTGACACGATCACGCTAAGCGATTCTTGGGGGCCGTTATACTGCCGAGCAATTCTACGTCGATTTAACCTTTTAAGGGAAATCCATGCGAGGTAACGAGGTTACGGCTGGTACTAGTCTGATATTGTATCCACTAGACACTGTATTATGACATGATATCTTACTTCCTTGCTATTAGGCATGTTCTACGTCTCACATCTCATATTGACTTGCTCTTACTATTTACCATGCGATGCGGCATACGGAGTAATGCTCATCGTTGTATTTTCTGCTGCGTGATATTATTTTTCTTCTCATTCACCACTACTATGGTTACCCTAATATCATAATCTTGTCTCTCTGCTATCCACATAGCCTCTAAGACTTTCTCGTTTGGTCAGGCCTGTTCTTGAATTTCCCATTGAAAGCTAATAATGAGAAGTACCTTCCTTGGCATCATCCTGATTAATGTTGACGGAGTCGTTGGTCCTGCTATTATTTCCCTTTATTAGCATTCAAAGGAAGACTTGTCATTAAGCCATGATTAATTAAACGTACTTGATGGGTGTCTTTGGTAACCCTGGTAGTGTAAGTAGGCTGGCTACTGGTATTGAGGGTGGTCTGTCCTGATTGCTGGATCCTCTCGCGCTGCTCTCTCTCCTTCTCAGCTTTGCTTCTATATTTTTTGACAGCAGCGTAGATGAACATCTTGAATTATTTTATGTCCTAAAGGTGGCTGTGATCGTAGCTCAAGAAGCGGAAAGACGCTGTTATCGAAAATCACGACGAACTTGGAATGATGAGCTGAGAAAGTTCGAAGTCCAAATAGCTTTACATGAAAGGTAGGTACCGAATTTATAGTCAAATTTTCAGAGGACTTTCTGGCCCCACGTTGTTATGTGTGTATGTACAGGAAATCATCGGCCAAGTATCTAAGCACCTACGCGTGAGCGAGAGTTCCGCCATATGCATTCTATGAACACAGCTCCGATGCACACTGCCTGCTTCCCCACTGCGCGTTGTCCCATCAGGATTCGTATCAATAGTGCAATGGATCAGACTTATAATCTTTGCTAATTATATTAGGCAGTACGTATAATACTTGAAGAGGATAGTGGGCCCCGAACCACTTTTTCGGAGACTCGGCTTGTGCCAGATCAGAAAGGGTGAATGCCAATATTTGATCCTCTTCTTCGGCAATCCCCCCAGTAATTTTACTACAGGGTTGGCGTACTAAGTATGCTAACTAGCTCTGATCACGTATGCATAATACATCATGTATGTTCGGAAACTTTGTATGAGGTTAGTCTGCGAGCAACGCGTCTGAGCACGACGTCGTGGCGAAGTAGCAGGTCCGATGATAATGCGTTCCCTTTGAGGACACGATTGCTAGTTTTTAATATTGCATTATTCTAGGAATACAGTATTCTACGACGTATAAAAAAGCGTCTGCACCTCCATCTTGTTTGCTTTCTTTACCTTGATTATGAGAAAGGCGACGGGCTAGAATGTCAATGGAGTATACCAAACGCTTTGGGATATTACCAGGGGAGAATGAGTCATTTAAGTTAGAGATAACTCCTAAAGAATGACCTGACCTAGCTACCGGCTATGTGATTGGCCGTATATACAGATATGTTCGAGGTCGTGCAGTCTATCGCCGAAGATACATTTACCAGGCAATTCAGAGCCACGGTGTCCAAATGCCAGCCCCAATTCACAACTCTTTCCGCAAAAAGGTGAATATCCAAACTTTCACTGGAGTAGAATATGCAACCTGTATATTGAAGTAGCTGCGCTGATCATTCTATATATTTCTCTACAGTTCTTTGGAGATTGAGGATATCGGTAGATGTATTAGGACCTTGTATTGCAATGTCTTTTATCGGGATATTAGTAGTGCTATTGGCACCGAATCCAGGGAAATGCGCTTAAGATTTATGAGCCAAATATCTGTGCGACATGTCTAAATGTCAAATAGCTCCACTATGAGATAACATAATGCAGCCTTGTATACCTATGAGTTGTCACATCGACTCTGGGATTATCCCTACACTATTATATCTATTCGTAGCTCTACAAATTTTACGCATGAAGTCTATCTACCAGTGCATCTTGATATATAATTGGGTGACTGCAATGATAGACTTATGCCATTATTCATACATACCATCCGGTGAGAGGGGACGTGGAATATATTCCTTCTCACCGGATGAACCGAACATGTAGTTTCACCTTTTCTTGATTCATAAGAGCTCCTTGATGTATGCATTGAAAGGAAATAGATGCATTCAGCAGTGCATTTTGGTTGGCATTTTTGCGACAAATACAAGAGAATTATGATAGCTTATCATTTCTTCGTAAAAGTAGGATGGATATTACACAATAATGGGTAATATTATAATCCTAATTTCCAAGTCTTTAACCACGCGCGACCATAGGCTGTGAAAATTTGGGGTCCCGTCAAGTTCCCCGTCTTCTACCTTCTACATCCCTGGATTCCGATATTGGAGCATTGGCGCTTTAAAAAAGCCAAGAAGCAATAATTTTTTTAAAGTGATCTCCTTTGATAACTAGTTGTGATATTATAGTGTTTTGAGAATTAGCACTAAAAATGCGGGAGTATTTATAGATGTAGGCGGGACATTGATTATTCACAGACCTAGGGTCCGAATTCTCATATGTTCCTGGGCCTCGTTTAGATAGCAGTAGACTAGCTACTGTTGGCAGCTAGAGAATCACAGTTGCCTTATCCACCAAAAGCCTCCCACGGATCTAGGACACATGCCAACGGATTACTCATCAATGCTGTTCCCATCTGCAACAACAGCTTGTCGAGTGATACCGCTGTACGTCATGGTGATGACCATGGCGCAAAGGATGTTATCCTGAGCCCCGCCATGGGGGTCGAAGATACTAGAGGGAATGGCAGCTAGAGGTATATTCGGGTCGAAAGCTCTTTTATACTAAATCGGCGCCGTGGGGGTCTTCTTCTCCTCTGGAATCTTTAGAGAAAGGGGCGCCCCTGTGTTTAGCCTTGCTGGCGAAGTACGTGCTGAGGCCGCAGGCACCTGACTTTCAAAAAACTTGATGATAAGCAGCGGTGTCTCCAGATTCGAAGGTGGAGCCTTCACCTGAGCCAGAGAGTGCGGCGGTTCCGGAGGAGTACTCCTCGGTGGGAGTTGAGAAGGCAGTCAAAGCCAACGTTGCAATGGCAATAAAGATTGGGAATTGCATCTCGAAGGTGGTGAAACGAAGAAGGTAAACTGGTCTTATACGATACCCTTGTTATTCTGTACTACATGAATCCATCGACCCTTATCTATGAATGAATGGTGCTATTATTCCGCATGCTAAAATCTCACTGAATGCTCTGGGCTAAAAGTACGGAGGATCGATGCTCTCCCTATGAAGGTCGTTCAATAGCTTATTCTCAAAGATCCTTGTAAAAGATTGCAGGTCGAATTGGTCCAAAGAGGAGATGATAGTTAACAAGGCCACAACCCAAGGTCTCTTTTCACATGAGAACTCGGGTAGGTATCGTTTTGCAGATTTGCTATGCTTTCCATATAGAACAATGGCATCTTCCTTATCGGACTCAAAAGAGCCAGTTGCGATGCAAACCTTTGTATCATTGCCCATATCTCTCCTACTTAGGGCCATTTATTCTACCATACAACGCAATTTATGATGAGTGCTCCCTCGGGCTTACATTGAAAGAGACCCGTATGTAGGTCATTAACATGGCTACCAGATTGGTGATTCTCGTTCCATACAGAGTACCTAACGTACTAATTCTTTAAGAAAAATGGTCGAATAGGCCCTTAATATAACTGAAAATTATGTGTCATAATGCCTGGATTACTCTCCTCAACGAGCGCTGGGTATCGAGGACAGAGACAGGGATGTAATCTTTGGCTACCTTGAGCCCTTTATATCCTATACGAGGAAGGGGGGGGGGGGGGGGGGG
>PXNZ01000491.1:0-21645 GCA_003012085.1 Trichoderma brevicompactum | reverse complement strand
AAACAGCAGCGAGCCGTTGCCGCATCCAAGATCCAGAAACGAAGCCTCGTCCTGCACGAGCGGCTGCGGGAGAAGATGCTGGTCGTCCTCGGCGAGGGACTCGAGAAACGACACGATGCGGGCCTCGGCGTCGGAGTCGTCGAACCAGTTTGTGCCCGTGTCGGAGGGATTGGCGGCGTGGTTTGTGAGTTCGGTTGTGTAGAGCTTGTCCCAGCTGCGTGTTGCATTTGTTAGACATATACACACATATATATATATATAAGATGCTTGGTTTGGATTTGGCTGTACTTACTATTCTTTGGTGCCAAGCTCAGAAGGGTCAAGGTGAGCCGGTTTATTAGACGCCGCCATTATGCTTGTATATTTTTCACCAGTCTGTTAGTAAATAGAGAGAGGGAGAGATTATGTGGAGGATCAATAGCAAGATTTTGTACAAGATGCACTCGAATGTCAATACTGTGATGGAGGGGCAGCGAAATTATTCAATTGCGCCAATCCAACGGCTCTGGAAGCGGCAGGCGGTGAGAGAGCTGAGGAGGGGCACCCAGTTCCATCGCAAACTTATATCGAGATTGTATTTTGGCACGCTGAAATGAATACAATCTCCAAAAACGATGCTCGTTGTTGGGAATTTGATTTAAAATGTTAGAACAATCAGTCATATTCAACACCACAAAGCTGCATTCACGTGCACAGCAGTCAAAACATTACACAAGAAATATCCAGCTGTATCTATTGATCGAGGCATCTCTCTCCATAATCCTAGATGCAACATCAAGTGTAAAAAGAAAAAAAGAAAAAAAAGAAGAAGAAAAGACATCAAGAACCAGAATAAAATAGAACAAGCCGACATTACCATGCCATCATCATAAATCAGTAACATCAGAATCAAACATTCCCTCCAACAAGAAGAGGAAGAAATAAAAAAAAACACCCCAAAGTTCGCACCATCGCCATGCCAAAAAGCATCGTAAGGAGCGAGAGAAAAAAAAAAGCGCCCCTTACTCCGTCCCCTTGAGTGCCGCCCGCAAGCTAATCATCTCACGCTTCAGTCGTGCATTTTCCTTCTTCATCTTGGCCAGCTCTTCCCCTTGCGTCTTCAGCCTGACAATCAGCTCCTCCTTGTCCTCTTTGCCCTTGCCCTTGAGCGCCTTGACAATCTTGGCGAGCTCCGTGTTGAATCGCTCGTACAGCAGCTCGTTCTCTGCCACGGCCTCCTTGTGCAGCTGGTCGATGGACCGCATCTTCGACTCCGTCGTCTTGAGAGTAATCTCCACGTCCCGCTGGAGCTCGTCCTGCTTGTCGCGGAGCTCCTGCATCACTCCCGGCATCCGGTCTTCCAGCGAAGCTACCGACGAAGCCAGCCGCTGTAGATTGACCGTCTGCGAGTCGGACAAGCTGCCACTATTCACTCGCGCCATTTCCTCGCCAATCTTGAACAGCTCCGACTGCAGCATGGCATCCGCTTCGCCAACGGCCGTCTTCTCCGTCTGCAGCCTCTCTCGCAACTTTTGCGGGGATTGCAAGCGGAGCTTCTGCGCTGGGGTTCGAGTAGGGCTGCCCGAGGTTCGACTCGGCGATTCACCAGATGAGCTTCCCGGCCGGATGGGCTTCGGCGGCAACAGCGTCGGGATATTTGATGTTGACAGGGTTTTGCTGTGCGTTGGCTTTGGCCTCCTGTAGGGCGGAGGGTCCTGTCTAGTTGGTGATTCTCCCCGCATTGCCATTTCCAGTTTCGCCTGAATCTCTTTAATCGGCGATCCTGCCCGCATGCCCCGTATGCTGTTGTATATATCCGTGTTGGCAATGTTCTCCTTTTGCCGGGGCGACCTGATGAGCTGTGACGAGTTGGGGCTGATGGGTATTTTCGAAGGAGGAAGATTCTTGGGACTAGCATTGACCTTCTCCAACGTCTCCTTTGTTGTTTGAAGAGGCTGCACCGCGTTTTCTCTCTCCTCCGCCTCTCTTTCCTCGTCAATGCTGGCAGTCTCCAGCAGCGACTTGAGATCCGACAAGGAGCTTCTCCTCTTGTTATGCCTCCTGGGCGACCCGGGGGTCGGCGGCTCGTAGGCAGGTTCCCCAATCGTGTCCAGCGGGAACTCGACGCGATGCGCGCTGGGCGGCCTCGTCAGCTCCTCAAAGGCATTGGCAACGTGGGGTCTATCTCCCGATCCCGGCCTGCCCATTGTGTATCGCTTCTGGAGGTTGTTGTCATCTATCGACCGTTGGCGCAGAGCCTGTTGCATCGTTGCCCTAGACATGCTCGCACTCTCGCCCGTGGCCGGGTTTCGATGTTTGCCGAGGCTTCGCCAGACAGAGGTGCGCTCCTCCTTGGAGTTTTGCCGAAGCAGCATGTCGAAGCCAAATTTGCGCCTCAGCGAGGACGTATTGGAAGTCACGGATCCCTGGTGTGACTTGTTGCCGCTGCCACCGATGCCGCTGCCGGCGACGCCGCCGCTGCTGCGTGCTTGGAACGACTCAATAAGAGCCAGGTCGGCCAGACTAAAGCCGGCGTAAGTGGGCTCCCCGAATATCCTGTCGCAGTCATCAACCAGGCGATCAAGAAGATTGATGTAATTCGCTGCCGTGCCATCGGTAACCAGCATCTCTGAAAAAGCCAAGGTCAAGGCGCCACGATCGCTATCGTTGCTGCAGCCATCCAGCAGATCGGCCAGCAGCTTGATCAGCGCCGTGAAGGCTCTTCGATTTTGCGGCGCCAACTCCTTGAACAGGAAGTTGACAAAGTCGGCAAACTCTCCCGGGACTCTCTTGTTGGCTCGCTCCTGCAGAGTGTCGAGCATCTTTATCGTCGTGACTGGTCCTATCTGCTCAGCCCAGGCAATGTGGAGAAAGTTCTCAAAGGCCGTGAAGACAACTTCGGTTCCTACATCGTTGGCTACCTCCACTTCGAATGGATTCTCGATTAGCCTATTGTATAAATCATTCACCAACAACTCATCGGCCATGGCACGGTGTAACAAGGTCCTGCCATGGATGGAGCCCTTGCGGTATTGCAGAGCCGTTGTGAATGCCTCAAATGTTTGTTCCAGTCGAACAAGAGGATTTTCCGGCATGACTTCTTCCATCGGTCTATTACTGCTATTCCTGCCCCTAATGGAGCCATACATGGAGTGATGGCTATCGGCCCGGTGGAGAGAGGCTTGATGCTGATGCTTGGCTTCTGAAAGAGTAGTCTCGGAGGCGTTGTTCGAGCCGCCGCTCCACAAGCTGGTGAAGAGCTTGACGGGGGATGCCGCCAGGAAGGACCGCGTCTTTTCAGCACGGTTAGATAGGCATAGAGTCCGGAGCATCTTGGAGTGGTAGGAAACCATGGGAGCAGTGAGACTTCGGTTAGAAACGTTGAACTGGATGCTCAAGAGCTGCATTACTAGGAGAAGGTTAGAATCCAGAAAAGGAAAAAAGGAAAAAAAGAAGGGAGAAAAAAAAATACTTACTTCGTCTCGACATTGTTGGAAGAAAATCTTCCAAAGCCACATCGTCTTGGTACTGCTTCCCATTAAGCCCCACGGTGAGCAGAGAAATCCTCTTCATGTTCTTGCTCGCCACATTAATGACAATCTCGACACCATAATGTCCGACTGGAGCGCCCTTGGTTCCCTTCTCGTGATCAACCACCACCCTGATGAAAGCCGGCTCGCGTCGGCCTTCGATGAGCTGATCGGCACCCTCTTGGAATATCGCAGCGTGCAGCCCTAGATTGTTCTCGGGCATCCGAACCGATCGCAAAGTCCAGCGAGGATCCTCTCTCTCCGTCTCGGAGAATCGCGCCTCGACCCTAGCTTTGACGACGTCCTCACTCCACTTTGCGGCTTTGCCCTCAAATGCCTCCTGCAGCAGGAAGCATCGTGACGTGATGGCTTTGGGAACCTTGTGCTCGCCGGGGTGCATGCCCTTCATCTCTGCGCTAGACGTCATCCAGACGAGGTGGCCATCTGCCGACTCGGTAAAGCGAACATCCGCGAGGTGATGCCATCCAGTGAAAATGAACTCGTAAACGCCAGGACCGCCGGCAGCGTTCGTCATCGATATGAGCAGCTCTGCCGCCGAGGGCTTGTCTATCTCGCGCAGCAAATCCCGTCCTGTCATGTTGTTATCGCCGGATTTTCTCAGCATGACTATGCAATCGGAGAACAAGAGGAAGATGCCCGCATCGTCAGAGTCGACGGTGGCCTGGTACGGCGGCGAGAGCTCTAAAAAGTCAGCAGCCAGGATGAGGCGGCCCTGGGGCTCAAGGTCCGCGGGCCACGACTCAACCATATTTCGAAGTCGATTGGTGATGTGAGGTTTGTCCGGCAGAGGGTCGTCCATGGAACAAATGTTGGTGATGATGTCTCGCGCTTTGAGCATGGGCTGCAGGGCCGGGTGCGTGATGGGCAGCGAAGCGATAATCTGGTCAATGAGCAAGCTGTACCGCGGCAGCCTCTGCACAGGCTCGATAAGGAGTGAGCGAATAGTCTGTTCGCCGGCCTGGCTCACTCGTTGCCGGAAACTCGACTGCTGATCCAGGAACGAATTCAGCAGCGTCGGAAAGTGCTGGCTCGCCTTGATGTAGTCTTGGTAGCACTGCGTAAACTTGGGGAACCATTCGAGGAACAGCTTGGCCATGGCCAAGGCGCCAAGCGGATCCTTGGTCCGAGCAGGATTTCCCGCTTTTGACGAAGACGTCAGATTCATGGTTGGCGTCTCCATGTCCTTGACGGCATCTTCTTCCGTCTCATCCATTATCTTGCGCAGCTCCTCGACAAAGGCCGAGTTGACTTGCAGAATGCCGTCTGACGACTTGGGGAACAGCTTCTCCAGCTCTTCCTCTGACGGACTAAGGCTCTCGACTGATCGCTTCTTTGCGTTGTTGCGAAAGTCGTTTGCCACCGTCTTTACGAGCTCTTGCACCTTGAGCACGTAGCGCTCTTCGGTGTCGACCAGCTCGCCCATCTTCATCCGCAGCTCAATCTTCTGGTCCTTGGTGAACGTCTTGTTGCGGTTCAGCGGCGTAGGTTTTGAAGGGGCGCGGCGCAGCTTGCTTGTGGGCAGGAAGACTGGCTCGCCAAACAGCTTGACCAGAGGCGTGTAGGTTCCATACTGGCGCAACGTCGGGTCGATGATGTCGTCCTCATCATCGGGCACCTCCTCGAGCTCGGAGGGCTGGGGCGGCACAATGGAGCCCGGAGGTAGGATAAAGTCAATGTCGACGTTGCTGACGTGCTGCGTCTGGAGAGCCTCGTCCAACGTGGCGACGACGTCGGTGGTGTTTTCGCTCTTGACCATCTCCTTGACCAGATCGGCCGCATGCTGCTCGCTGAAGAGCGCCGGCGCGCTGCCGGGACGCTTCCCCTTCGGGGGGTAGGCGGCCTTGAGGTGGGCCTTTACATTTTCGGGGAGCTCCTTGAAGTATCTGAAGAGGCCAAAGGCCAGGCCACGGTAGACCTCGTCGCCCTGGAACTCGCGCGGCAGGTGGTTGACGACGCTGTAGAAGGGCGAGCTGGGCGAGATGGTGATGCGCGGGAAGGACTGGAAGCCGGCGGGCGTGAAGACGTGGACCTGGACGCGGGAGCTGTTGAGGGTGTAGTTGGCCGTGGTAGACGGGCCGTGGAAGATGAGGACGGGCAGCTGGCCCAGCAGAGGATCTGCGGCGTGGTAGAGAGCAACGTGCTCGGGCGAGAGCGCCAGCTCCTCCGTAACCCGCACCATGGTGTTTCGTCTGGTCAATGGGCGGCGCTCATAGCCCGGCCACGTCGACGCTTGGGGGGTGGAGATTGGGCTGATTTGATTGCTTTTGGGCGTGTGTGCGTGTTTGCTTGCAGTGGTTTGGTCTTGGTTTGGTTCAGCTCGGCTCGATCTGACTGTCTGGTCGATCGTCGATGGTCGAGTTTAGTCGCTCTCGCTGACTGGCTGCTTCGTCTGCGCGTCTGCGTCGACTCGCTCCGTCTTTCAAAAAAAGAGTGTGATGCGGGATGGAGAATGCGGGATGGAGATCGGTGTTCAGAAACACGGCCCAGAAAGAGTCAAGGCTGCTTTGCTTGCTGCTGCTTGCATGGGGAGGGGTGGCATGGGAGAAGAGCAGAGGTGGGCCCAGGCTATTTATTTAGGTCCCGTCAGAAAGTAAACATAGTATCTTGGATCGCGCGTCCGTCCGTTTTGGCCCGTGGCTTTAAATATGTTGGTGGCTTGCGCCCAAAAAAAAAAATTCAATAGTAGTATCCAAAGGGATTTTCTGGATCTGCAAGATGGTGCCCGCGAAAAAAAACAGAGGGGGAAAAAGGTACGTAGCTGGTTGCCGTGGAGGGTTTCGAGTTTTGTGGGATTTTGAGTTTCTGGGTTTCGTGCGCACAAAGCGACAAACAAATTCGATTTCCAGAAGACTTCGGCCCAGCCACAAAAGAGACCCCTAGCAGCCACGCAGCGCGTCTAAACGAGAAAAATAAGATGAGGTGGAAAAAGCCGGAATCTTACGAAATCAAGCAAATGCATCAGCACGGAGAGCAGATATGCAGGTTCCTCAGAAGAGAATAGAACAGGTGAGTTGGATGGGGGGGGCTTGTGCAATTGGATATGTGCGATTATGCGACAGAGCAAAAAAGGCGAGGTCAGAGCCTCTCGGCCCCCCCTGTGGCTCGAAAATAGATACCGCTCTCGGGGCTTTTGCACCCCCCCATCCAGCACACGCCACAGCGGTTGATGCCAGCTGAAAGATTGCCTAGAAGGGAGGGGCCCCTGAAGTCTTAGAGTCTTAGGCCCCCAGCAACCAGGGCCCCAGCTGTTTTATAATGAGGCAGGGCGCTTGTGAAACTGTGAAACGTCCCCTAAGACCCCGCTGTAAACAGTGGCGCTGCGGGCAAGATGAGGGGCAGCAGGAATGCTACAAGCGCTGGAGCTGCGCGCCATGCCCACACCAGCTCGCTGACTCGCGTGGTCGCAAAGCAAGAACCCCGCCAGTTGGCGCCCTTTTTTTTCTTCATCTCTTATTTCCCATCATCTTGTCTTAGCGTATCAGGTACCTGCTCCGTAGTAGGCCACACCAATTGGCATGACGTCTACCTCGGCAGGTTATAGTAGGTACCTAGCATCATAATTTTTTTCTTCTTCTTCAATCCATTTCCAACCTCATCTTCATCTTCACGATATCAAATCGCGTCATCATCATCATCATTCACCCCCCTAAGCAGTTCATCGACCCGTTCATCTCAATCCATCAGTCAATCACCTCATCAGCCAAAAAGAAAAGAAAAACGCAAGGGCCACAAAAAAAATCCATCCCTTCTCGTGCATCCCAATTCTATTAGCCCCCGCTTCTCATTCAACCAAGAAATTTCATACCCCTACCTCCCTCGTAATCATAATCATAATCATAATAATCATGTCCGGCTCCTCCTCTCAGACTACGGCCAAGATCCCGCTTCACCACAAGCCAGATGACATTGGCTACCGCCTCATCGAGCTGCCGCCAGAGGTGGAGTCGCTCCTCGAATCCGACAATGCTCCAGTGTTTGTCCCCTCCCTGCTTCTTCTCTCCAGATTATCATGAGTACGTATGCTCATTCATCTCACTCATTGCCTCTTGCAGCCTCATCCTCGAGTCTTCCGAGACCTCGGCCCTGCTCAAGACGCCCGACAGGACCTACTCGCTCCGCCAGAAAAACACATCAAACTCCGTCATGCTGCTCTCCCCTCTCGCCTCATCCACGTCGCCAGAGCAAGGCGTAGCTGCCATTTCCACCATCCACGAAACCGTCGAGCTCGAGCTTGTGCCCCAACATCCGGTTGCTTCAGGTGGACAGCTCAAGAACACTGGAAGCAGGGGCAAATGGCATGAGATGTTTGGCAAAGGGCGATAGTTCAAAGAGTCGCGTGTAACCGCTAAAGAACCATCCCCTCGCTAAATATAAACAATCATCAATACCGCTGAGCTTTGCGTCAAAGATTATAGTACAGATCAGTTCAGTCCCATTGGGAAATGAACGTCATCATCTGAAGCTTCGAGCGCCCCATTATGCCTCCTGTTTGGATATGAAAATCCTTGGCAGCTAGATAGCACCCGCCACTACCTGTAACCAACGTTGAAGTCCTAATCCTGGGCATCGTACCTCAAGTCTAGTGTGGGATCGGTCTATCAGGCGGCAGCAACCACATATCGCGAGAAACGGTCATCCGCAGCTGGCGTTTACACAAACGGAGGATTCGCAGCTTGAACCGAGGTTAGGTACGGACGAGAGTGAGGATAGCAGTGAGAATGGGGGAAGGGGGCGGCTGCATCCATTGAGAACATTGGATACGTTGGATACCCGGGGAGGCATCAAATAATCCGGCCGCTGTAAAAGCAGTCCATCTCGGATGTGCAAGCCGGCAGCTCTGGCGTTTGCCGCTGTCCCCTTCTCCTCTTTTACTATTCTCGTCAATGCCACCATCCGCCTTTGTGCGGTCTGAATAGCAAGAAACACAGGCATTATGCTGTGCCAACCCATTCATTGTTGGCAGGCGGACGAGGCACAGCATTTGATACCGGTGCAAAAGCCGGGGGCGCCCTGGGATCCGGTCGGCCGGCGTTTGCAAGTCTCTTCCGAGTCGTCCCCGGGTTGCCGTTTGCCGATGGCGCACATTACTGTATATCGGTCTTAAGCGCACAGATCATGCCCGCTCTGATTCAGGCACATGCAAAGACAGCAGGTATCGAGGTCACTCTCTCCCAATATACCATCTTCAGTTCGTGTGCGCATAGGCCTACGTGTTCAAGTCATGCTTATTTACTTTTCTACTCTGTATTTGCGTCCTCACATGCAATCTGTAAGTTGGTATAGATAAAGAATAGAATAAATATTAGGTATCGGTACCTTTGTTGAGAAGAAGCGTGGACAGCCAGCCAACAACAATGAATTAAATAGCCAAACAAGGGGCCGCGCATATAGTCCTTAAAAGGAGAAGACTTCAGCGCACATGAGATATCCATCCATCTATGAGAATAGAACATCAGCTCATACATCATTAATCATCATTTTCATCCTCCCACTCTCCACTTTCCGCGTCATCTTCGCTATCAATAATTGGTTTCCGCCGTGTTGCTCGTGCCTTGCGGCCCCTTGATGCTAAAGGCTTCGTTATTTGAGCTTCTGTTTGAGCTTCCGTTTGGGTTTCCGCCTCGCTCGTAATCTCGTTGCGATGGTCTTCCATGATGAGATCTCCATCTCCACCATGGTCATCTTCCTCGAGCGTGGGAAAGAAGCTTGACGTCTCATGCGCCTGGCGATCTTCGCCGTCCTCTTCGTAGCCTTCCGGCAGAAATCCTCCGGCCAGTTCTTCATCATCGACTTTGGGCGGCTCACTAACAGGCACGCCTCCATGTGAATGGCCAAATACGGAGACGCCTTCATCGATTTCTCCGTATTCCTCACGGATCCTTTGTACGATACGCATCCCCATTAAGAACTTACGCCATTTGCCGAGCGCGGCCTTGCGCCGTTTCTCGTCTTCTTTCCTTAGCCGCTCAGCTTCGTCCTTCTCCAGCTCGGTCATGACTCTGTCATGGTGTTCTTCCGCAATGACGACTCCTTGGATAACGGGAACAGCCATCCGGTGGCCAAACTCAAAGTCAACTACGGCCTCTGCGTAATCAATCCCCAATCTCTTGCACACTTTGCCAACGCCTCGAAAGGGAACGTGCACCGCACCTTTGGGGCACATATGCTCGGCGAATAGATCAATATTCCTACACCATTGTTAGCCCGCATCAACTTTGATATGCTAACACGATGTACATACCCGTATTCATTCTTGGGAATGACACCATCCTTGATAGGTGGCGGTATAATCCAGTCAGTTTGTTCGAAACTGTATAGTCCTTGAAGGACCTTTTGTCCGGTCATTGCTTCGGCTTCTAATATTTCTCTCTTGCGATTCAACGTGGCAGCCCGATATGGAACTCTCTTCAAAGGCTCTTCGCCAGCAAGTGGAGCTCGGCCTTGCTTATGCCAAGTTTCCGCACTTTTGACGAGAACAACGTCTGATCGAAGATACACGTCTTCTTCATCGACTCTGCCTCCCTTTCCTTTATTTTTAAAAACTTTGACTGGTTCAGCACCTCGCCTCAGCGCTTCCTCGCGTTTGAGGTGCCTTTCTAAGGCAAACTCTTTGGATTGTTTGTAGTACTGTAGCGTCTCTTCACCCTCTTTCACTTCCTTCTTCTCTGCTTTTGCTGGCTTTAGGTCTGTGGCTTCCTCCAGTTGATCAACCTCTGTTAAGGGGTGGTTCTTGTCCCCTCGCCTATACCCAGACATGGCCGTCTTAAACCAATCCAACATTTCGTAACGCTTCACCTTGCCATGGTGATTGTAGATTGGAATCTTTTCAAGTGGCATTCTCACGCCCTTGGTTCTGCCTGGCAGAACCTGCCGCTTGAGGTATCTTACAGTTACATCTTTCGCGGTTCCGTCTCTTGAATAGCCCACGACGTAAGCAATGACCTGTCTTGCTCTGTCCGCTTTGGCGCCACGGGGCTCAAACGTTTCGACGAGATCTCTATTTACTGCGACTGTACCCTTCACAATCGGATCCACCGAAAGATATTTCTTCGTGGCTGGTGACAAAATCTCAGTCCAATAATGCGGAAAATCCAAGTCCTTGTCAAACTTTGTGGCATCTATTGGCCTGGCCTTTGGGGTAATGACCACATCAACTGATTCGTCATCCGTATCCTTATACTCTAACTCCAGATCATCTTCAGAATCCTCAATGGAGGTGGTGGGCAGTTGTGTAGAAGAACGGGCAGAACGTGACCGTGACGGGGTACTGTTGGTTTTTCGTTTTTCCTCCACTTTCGTCTTTGCTGATCCTTTCTCTGCCTTCTTCCCAGTAATTTTCGCATTAGCAGCCTTTATTGGCGTTTTTTCTTTCTTCTCATCCTCTTCAGCATCTGCATCCTCTAATTTGTTCCATCCAAAGCCTAAAGGCTGCAGGCTGGCTACCATCCGAGCATCAATACCCAGGCCCCGAAGTAGTGCAGTAAATAATTGAGCCCCGATGTCTCTGCTCCCTCTGCAGTCAACAGCACATTGTCGAAAGTCTTCTATTCCCTTCATTCGCTCACCAAAATCTTCATAATCGTCTTCATGCTCTTGATATGCTTTTGTGAGTCTATCGAGACGCTCCAATGACATGTAGCCCCATTTCCGGAGGCCAGGTCTCGAGACACGAAATCGTTGTTTCCACCAGGCAACCAGTGTCTTCATAAATCGGAATAGAGGATCGCCATGGCTCATGTCGATAGCTCCTTCTTCAAGCCTCTTGGCAGTTCCACCCCAATCCCGAGACTCTTGCTTCACGCCGCCTCTCTTCTTTGTCGATGTTGCCTTGGAGGGCGGTCGACTACCCGTCAAGCCACTGTTTCGTCTCCACCGATCGACCTCATCCCAAAGCCTAGGTGGAACATGAGAAACCATTATTGCTTGTACCTCTGGGTCACAAATCCACGAATTCCGGACTGCGTTGTGCCAAAGAAGACAAAGAACGTGAACACCATGTGTTGCATTCCGAACCTTGCGCTCTCTCTTTGATGGTCCCTTTTTATCGCCAAATTGATTCGTTAGAGATATCCGAGTGTCCCGAGTCAGGGTCAACTCAAGATCTCCCGAGGTTACTGGTGCATCTGGCACAGATTGGGGGGCCTCCACATCCTCAAACTCGATGTCATCGTCCTCGTCGTCCTCATCAGCGTCACCGGCATCCTCCGTTTTCTGCCGCTTTGCGAGAGGTACATCCTCGAAATCGCTATCGGACAGCGACGATAGCGGGCTATCGCTATCATCGCCTCCAAATCCCTGAAGAAGCGAATCCGAACCCCCTGGTGTATGAGACGAGTCGAGATCGTCATATAGCGTTCTCTTCCGCGCACTGCCTGCTTTGGAACTCACCCTGCTGGAGCCCCCATCCGCAGGTGCCGCATTATCAGGCGTAGATGCTCTTAGCCTTTTGCGAGGCACATACGGAGGCATATCTTTGAACACGCGAATAATGAGATGCGGGTTCGATTCATGGTGAGAATTGGTATGTCGTCATTGACGCGAAAAAGTACGCGGGATCACGTGCCTTCTCTGAGCTTTGTCCATCCTACCCTAGAACATGGCAGATCAAATTGCAGCGGCAATTCAGGAAGCTATTTGTCAGGATAAACCCAAAGATTGAGTTCACTACTTGCAAATTATAGATTATTATGGACAGTTGGATTTAAAATGTACTTGCGTTGGTTGAATAAAATCCTGGTGATGCTGTGAAATACTTAATAAATGATTAGGATTTATATACTGACTCAATACTAGTAATAATGCAGTACAATGTATACCACAAAGCCCACACGCTTCATCCAGCTCGTAGCATCTAATCGCTATTCGCTATTCATAAAAACGCCCAATGTCCCTATAAATGCGCTCTAATCCCAATATCTTGGTCAAACATCGATCAGGTCCGGAGGCGCACCCACGCCCCTCAATAACACCAAAGTATTCCCGCTCTGTAACGCCGTCCCAACCTTTTCGCCAAATTCAAGAAGTCTACCGCCCTCGACATGGAAAACCCGTAGTTTGTCTCTCTCATCTGAGCTCTGATTGTTGATATTCTGTACCTGGAGGCTTCTTGCTGCTGAGTCTAGTACCCGGCCGATGACCCAATCCTTGGAATAGAAGAATTCTCCCTTTGGAAACTTGGCCTTTGCCGTTTCGGCTTCGGCTTCCACGTACACGTAGACGCGCTTTTCCAGGGCCAGTTTGTCGTCGCCTTTTGCAGATTTCTTCAGGCTGTTGACAGCCACCATCCGGGCCGCGGCTGAACTTGGCTTGGGCTTGGGCAGCGCTCTTCCGGCCTGTTCTTTCTTGGCCGTTCCCCATGCTCGAAGTCGATCCAAGGCTGACTTAGTCTTCTGGGCAACGTCGATTTGCATAGGCCGTGCTCCAATTGGCGTCAAGTTCTTGCAGTCGTGATCGTCTTTGAAGCGGTGCTTCAGGCAGTAATCCCGATTACATGTGTCGCAATGGACACCTGGCACGAGGGACGTGCCGATGGTCGTATCGCAGCCTGCCGAAGCGCATGGCTTCTCCGAGATCTTATCTCGCAGCGTCCTCCCTTGGCCTATGGAAGGCTTGGACAACTGAGCCTGTCGTTTCCGCTCCGCCCATGCTCCTGGGTTGGAGCATTTATGTGCCGACTCTGTGCGGTGATCCAAGCAAAAAGTCTTGGTACAAGACTGACAGAAAAAGGGGAGGAAATCAAGCTGATTGCAGTATTCGTATTGGCAGTGTCTGCCAACCAGGGCGGCGTCTTCTTTGTCCTTCATGATATAGCTCGTTTCTGGAGCATCGGAATCCGAACCTGACGCCATTTTGGGGGCCCGTGAAATAAATAAATCACTACAGGCTCGCCAACTAAACCGTTCGTGCTATCAGGCAGAGCAAACGTCGTCACCTTACCAAGCGATGAGGCTGGGCTGGGAATCTCGGGGACGGCTGACGGCGTTATGAGTCGGCTGACCAAACGTGGCAAGGAAGCGTCTGGAAGCCCCTATAAACGTCCACTAAATTAGCTATGTCGTACTGAAGCCCCGAGCGTCAGGCCGTGCACTTTGCGCCAGCGACTGCGCTCTTTAGGAACGGATCTGATAATCAAAACGCGCAGTTAGATAATTCGGCAAATGATCCGGCGATTGTCAGGGGATAAAGCATGAAATGAGGCGTGAATAAGGCTCATGCAGGGTCAAGTTCGCATATCGCGGGGTTAACTGATGGCCCCACTATGGAGAGCAGGAAGCCCAAATTGGCGATTCTTACAGGTGTTGATGTGCCCAGGCGCGTTCACTTTGAGTGCCTATTTTATACGAATCTGTAAATAAGAATACCAATTACTAAAAGAAAGCTGAAAGTCCCATTTATAAAAAACGACATTGAGTTGTATTGTATTTACGAAATCATCCATATAATATGCTCCGGGAGTTGAGTGCACGTTGCCGGCTTATACTCCGCAACGCCGTATCCGATATCCATGGTCAGTGTGTGTGTCCAGTTATTCCTCCTTGACCTTAGGATCCTTATTGAGAAGCTTCTCTCGGCCAGTGGTTGGCAAGTCTCCGACGTATTCCTTACCACCGAATTGCTGAAAGCCCTTGTGGAACATCCACTCAACAGCGTCTTCGACCGGCTTGTCAAAGAGACTGGGCAGGAATGGAACCACAGACAGTCCGAGACCAATCGGGCCCCATGTCCGCACTGCAACATTTTTGACGTTTTTCATTGCCTTTCCAGAGTACTTCACCATGCTGTGGATGGTGAACGCGGGCAATCCCATACTGGCGACGCTCTGGAAGATGGCTCTCTGAACCATTACTGTTCGCCAGTCCTCTAATGGCGGGACCACTCCCGGAGCAATGTTGCGTATCTCCTTCTCAGGAAGGCCAGAAAACCTCTGCTGGTGAGAGTTGAGCAGAAGCTGAGGGTTGAGGATTCGCTGGTTCTGCCAGTAAGCGCGGTAACCCTCATGTGAAACATCACCTAAGATGTAGAGCCACGAAATTCCGTAGGCAGTGCGGACAAGGTTCGGATGCGCAACGGGGCGGAATGACTCGCCAATATCTGAAGTATAGGCGACATATCGATGCGCCGATAATAGGATTGTTCGAAGTCTTGTCGCATACGCAGCATATCGCAAATTGCTCTCTGTTGAGTCGGGGGCCCTGCAGTGCTCTTAGTCTCTCGCCAGTAAAACGGGCACAAGTAACAATTACCGTCCTTCTTTTATGCTATCAAAGAAGCTCTCATCTTTATCGGCCTTGTCAACAATCCTCTGTAGTGCCTTGGGCAGCTTCTCTGCTTTGGGAAGCTTAGGGTCAAAGACGGATTCCTTCTTCGCCTCTTGCGGCTGTTGCTGCTGCTCGGGCTTCGGGTCGGATGATTTCCCCCACCAGCCCATGATGATCCTATGGTAAATGATAAGATAAAAGAGAGAGAAAAGAAACGAATGTTTTGAGAAATCGGATACCCGTCAGTAGAAACAATCAACAAAACCTGAATGATGCTGAAGCAGTTAGAGCCTGTAGCTTACGCCCACCAGGAACTCCCGCAAAGCTAGCTCGGTTAGGTCAGTGCAGTGACGTCGATAGCAAAAGTGGCGCCTTGAAGTTGGGCATCCACTGCGCGATAAGCCCAGCCGGGGAATAGCCGCCTAATCGCCGGGCCTGCAATTCCAGGCACAAGTCTCCGTTTTTGAGCGGCCCGGGCAAAGTTGTCTGTCAAACGATCCTCACATCTCCAGCAATCCATTGATTCCTGTCCATTCCTCTTCGTCCACCCTTTCGACGCAAATACCGAGGTCAAGATGGCTGGTGTCGCTACCTTTACTATTGCTGGCCGACAAGTCGGCGGCCACTACGTATGTCTCGCCTGAAAGAAAAGTCGCACCGGGTTTCTGATTTCATCTTTCTAACTTGAAAATTAATCGCAGATTGCCATGGGCTGGTTGGCTACCCTCTTCGGCGGTGTCTACTACGCCACTTCTGGTCCCAAGAAGCCTGCTTCCGCCGTCGCTACTCCTCCCATCAACGCTTCTAGCTCTGACGAGGCCGACTTCATCAAGTGCGTGATATATCATGTGCGATTTCAGGGCGCAATTCGACTAACAAATTTAACAGGAAATTCCTTGAGGAGCAGGACAAGAAGAACTAAAAAGCGAAATCCAAAGACTGCCAGTATGGGAGGAGAATGTATGTAGTCTTGTACATAATAGATGCGAGGAGAGCGAATACGTCCCGAGATAGAAACGATGCGGTTTGTTCTCCCCGATCCGACCGGTTGAACTCACTGTGATTGAACCAGCATTTGACTGCACTCGGCTTTCCTAATCAATACTGAGTCATTTTGAAGTATGGTTAAAAGATCCAGCGGTATTATTGTGTATAACCGGCGGAGTTGGGTGCAATCATTCCGCCAAGGCCATGATCCTGATCCCATATCCTAGAGGGTGGCAGCTCTCTCTTTGGAACCCATTGGTCGTCTGTAGTGTATTGGTGGTTATGGGCTATATGAAACAATCATACCGTAGCTTAACATGGATGACTCTATATTATACGGCTGGAAGTGACCATTGTGCATACGGTGTGTTGTGATAATCTACATATGTGGTGCTCGTTGTTGAATTATACATGGGAAGTAGTGCCTGTAATTTCACCGGCAAATGAGCTTAGGTGCCAAGATAGGGTACTTGTGCTCTCACTGAAGCCGTCGTTGGATGTATGTACTCTGTATAGTGATTGAGCTGGCTGGAATTGGGCGACGACATCCAGTCTAAGTACGTAAAGAATACCGCAATGGATCTCTTCTAAATGAAACATTGGAAGCATGATACGATTGCTTTTTATCTAATATAAACAGCATTCTTTTAGCAGAAAAAGAGCAAATGAATCAATTGCCAAGGATGTTTGTTGAAACTTTTAGTTATTATCAACTTGCACAGCTACCTATTGCGGTAGGTAGATGACATACAGCCGTCGTAATAAGCTTCAGCTCCCTAATGCAAATTATCTGGCATAAGACAGTAAAGGGAAATTCAATAATTACATGGCTGATTGATTTTAATTTATTTCTTAGCGTCCAGCTTGATGCTAAAAAGCTTCTCACTGGCGGCCTTGCAACTCATACGCGACTAAGGGATATAAGCATATACAGCGAACATCGCACAAGCAGAGAGCAGGTCCTCTGCCCGCGCCGATCCCCGTTATTGCGAAGATGCCACTTAAGCAGCGAAACTGCATATTTCCATAGGACGCAAACCGGCCGCTACGCCTGCGTGGCTCTTCATCTACCCCGTGCAACAGATGCAGGGCGACAACAAGGCGGCCTATCACGGCCTGCAGCAACTGGCATTCCAGCCGCCTGCAGGGCATCGTGTAGCCAATCTGCGGTTTCTGCCGCCCAAAGGTCGCATGCCATCACGTGAGGGTTGGCTGTTTGGCTGCGGAAAGCCCTGACGCGCCCCGCCACCTCTTTTTATGGCGCATGCACCATCTCCTAAAGCGAAACAATCCTGCATCCATCGGATACAACGATTGCAATTTCTGGAAGACGCCATCTTCTAAAGGGAACAACCTGAGATGGCCGCGGCTGCGACTGACCCTTCGCTCGTCGCCACCGATGGCAGCGACATCTCGCCGTCCGTCTCCGCGCCCAAGGAGCGGCACTCGCTGACGCTGGATCAGCGCCGCGCGCTACGGCGATGGGCCAACAACCAGACGATCCGCCCATCGCACAAGGCCTGCATCGAGTGGTTCTTTGCCCAGTACGGCCAGCAGATCAGCCAGAGCACCGTCTCGCACTCGCTGTCTCCCAAGTACTCGCGCCTTGATGGCGACAACCCCCAGCTGTCGGGGTCGCGGCTGCGCTTTGGCAACTGGCCCGACGTCGAGAAGCTCGTGCTGCTGTGGTACCAGCAGGTCCAAGCCGCCGGCCGCCAGCCCACCAACGAGGAGCTGGGCGAGAAGGCAAAGTCCATCTTTAGCCAGCTGCCGCGGTACAAGGAAGAGAGCCCGCCCGAGTTCTCGCCTGGTTGGATCCATCGGTTCAAGAAGCGGTATGGCCTGCTGATACGGCGCCAGCGACGCCATGGCGATGGGGGCATCAACCCCGCCGAGGACATTGACTATCTGGCCGATTGCGTCCCTCGCTTCATGGCCATTGCTTCCGACACGAGCCCTGCCGCAATCCGGGAGCAGGTCCTGCGCGTTGTGGGCGTCGAATCAAGCCTCAACACCTGTGCTTTGGTCAGAGATGAAATCATCCGCCGACTGGCCAACGCCCATGCAGCCCCGCTTCCCTCTCTAACACCTGTCGAGCCAACCCTCGCCCAGCCTCAACCCGATCAGCAGCCACTCTACGCGGATGACGATCCTGAGGTGGTGCTCCAGAACGCTCTCCGCCAGCTCCAGCAGGAGGAGCAAGCTGCTGAAGAGCAAGCCGCTGCCGTGCGTGAAGAGCGTGACCGTGCCGAAAGAGCTGCTGGACTTCAACAGCAGCAGGTGATGGTGTCCACACCGAGTGCTCGCGCGCCTTCTGATACTCGCTACACTACACCCGGCCAGGATATCGCCCCAGATTTAACCCTCACGCCGATTCACTCCGACGTTCCCATCGCTACTCACGACAGGCCGCTGCGATGCCCCTTTTGCGTCAACCAGCGAATGCTCCGCTCCATCAAGGAAGCCGTGGAGCACATGTCAACCCATGTTGTGGTGTAGCTGCAATGACCTTTTCTGCCCTCTCCAATGAGATGGCACTGTAATTTTAACGAATCAATCCATCGCCGTATGTTGCTTATTGCCTTTGTTTTTTACGTGCTGTATCTTTCTCTCTCTATTTTTTTTTTTTTTTTTTTTGCGATATGGGAGTATAGGGGATTTCAGGTAAACCGGATGAGGGGATTCTTCGCACGCTCATGGAGTTTGATAAAAGACAAGATAGGGGTTGTGGAGTTAACGGTTTTTTTTAACATCTCTCTTTTTTTCTTCTCTCAGTTTTTCTTTGATATCCATAGGGCAATGAAACGATCGCAGTATGCCAAACAAAATTGATAATGTACAGTACCTGCCTGGATGATCAATTTGCGTCTTCTGTATACGGTTCTGGGACAATCCCAACTCTGAGCATGTACTCCATAAATTTGGCCCGTGTAAATGTATTTCAAAATCGCGGGCTTTGAATCTCTGTCTCTACCAATACAAGCTTCCTAGATTATATAAAACCAGTCTCCTTCAAACGCCGTATCAGCGCGTCCGCCTCATCCTGCGCCTCTTTCTTCTGTATCAGCGCAAAGTCGCTCTTACCAATGTAATTCTTCCAAAACTTGAGTCCCTCAAGTCCCTCCTCGCGACACAAAGCCCCTTGTTCTTCCGCCATTAGAAGTTCCTCCTCCGCCACGCCAAGGCTCCATCCAAATCTCTCGGCCGCCTCCTGTGCCGTGACACCGCGCCCAAACTCTCGCCAATCCCATGCAACCTCCCGATCAGGCGGGAACTCGTGCAAATCTTGCAGCCAGGCCAATATCGACTTGATAGTCGCGTCGTCGGTGCGGTCTCGAGCCTGGACGACCATGACTCCGCTTCGGAACGTCCGTAATCGTACGGGCAGCTTGAGGCCTTCCCACATCTGGGCGGCTTTTTCGAAATCCAGGGGGCTTACGAGTTCAACTCCGCCGCGGGCTCTATTGAACATTGCCCAGAGGTCAACTAGAGTGAGAATGCCGCCGGCTCTCTTGAGCACGCCCCTTGCGTCGTCGGTGAGGAACTCTGCCAAGTTACGGGCGAGTTCCGAGAAGTAGAGCGACTCAGATCCTCCACCACCGACAATATCTCTTGTTGTAATCAGTCCAAGCTGGTGAGCGGACTCGGCTAGTATGGTGTTTTCCTTGGATGTGACATCACCACTGGCCCCGTTGACCTGTTGCGCAAATCTCTCCGCCAGGGCTACCACCTCTTTCGCGGAAGCCATCAACGCCTCAAGGTCTTCAAAGGCACTGCCGATTAGAATCTCATTATTCTTGCGCATATTCAAGCCCAACTGTTCAAGTCCAGCAATGCCAGCTGTCTTTGCTCTCTGGACAGGAGTACCTGGGGAGCCGCTGGCAGAACTGTCATCAATCACACGGTTGCTCTTAGGAGCAGGAGGCGCATCTTGCAGCAGCCATTTTCGCTGCGTCATGGCACTCTTTAGGCGTTCGTAGAATATCTTCTCCCCCCCACCTCGGAAAGATATTTTGACGCTTTCCGCAAAATCAACACCGCTTTGGCTTGTTTTGTTGCTGCTGTCCTTGACCGGACCTGGGGACTGCGTTCTAATATACTCGGAGCTGGAAATGCCTGACGGTAGATTTTGTGATAGTAATGGCGCCCCGCACATCTCGCAGGATAGCAACGAAGGATGATTTGAAAAAGTGCATCGTGGGCATTGAAATGAGACAGTAGGGTCGGGTTTTCCTTGCCCACTATCCATACGAGCACTGGCTGTCGACAAAGGGTCGCTAGCGGACGAGCTGATTGTTGATGACAGTCCCTGGCCAGTGCTTCCGGGTTGGTTAGAGGCTGGCGTGGGAGTTGGACGATTGCTCGCGCTGCTTATAGCCGCTTTCAGCACCTGTGACAGTGTAGGTTTGATTCCACAGGCTAAGCATGGTGGGAGAGGAGTGTGGGCATTTGCAGTCAGGGGATCAAAGTTTGAAGGGACGGGGTTCGAGAAACTGCAAATAGTGCAGACCCATGTTGCAGTCGTGATTGATGGAGGCCCTGAAGGGGGAGCGTAGGCATTATCTGACGATGCAGGAGACGGCGTACTGCCTCTTGAGTTGACTCCCGTGCTGGATACCACACGGTTATGGAGTGTTGATCGCTTCAACGGTTTGGGAACAATGGTGATCTTGGCCGAAGACTTTAGGAAGCCGGCATAGAATTCATACCGGTCTACCTCTTTCAAGTTCAGAGCGGCCGAGTTTTTCCTTGGCTCGTCCTTATCGACATAGCATATGCGATGAGATGTCAGGTAAACCTGGCCGTTTTGCTGGTTGGGAAGCTTAAACTTCCTGTGTCATATCTCATCAACATCTGGCCAATGACTTGAGCCAATGACTTGAGCCCCGCCACAGAATACTAGATAACTTACCCCTCGTACAAGCCGACATTGTCTTGGACAAAGAGCAGTACTTCATCCGGAAGATACGAAGGCCGTAGTGCAGTAGTCAGATCAATATGCTTCAGGAACATTCGTCATACGGCAGTGGCAAAGAGCCAGCCCTCGATAAATGAATGAATCAGCCTGGGATCCGTAATGCGTTGAATAGCACGTGCCGAAGGAACCGCGACGAAAGGAGGCTGAAGTGAGAGATTTTTGTTCGGAAAGCGCGCTAAATAATGATCAGAAGCAAACTGGGAGCCTATCGATGCTCTACAGAAGGGAAGTATCCAGTTGTATTGAGTCTACGGTGAGGATAACGAGGAAGCAAGGTTTCGCTATCACAGCTACGGCTTGATGAGGTATGCGACTACACACAGCCGGAGGTACGTACCAGTAACAGATGCCCCACTATTTACCTCATTGGAAATATTGGGTAGGCATCTCATCCTGCCAGCGCAGCTTTGACTCGAGAGGCCATTTCAAGTAGCCGGTATTTAGCCGGCATTTGCTCGTCACGGGACTTTCTCCTACGCACATTTTCCTATTGCAGCCCAACGCTTGCCTTGTTGCCTCCTTATCTCATCCAGGCATCGCAACGAGGATTATCAACCCGTTGCCTAAACTCTTGCCGGACGTTTCATCCGCTCTTGATCCATCATCGCGCCTCGTAAAACTAACTCCAGCTCAGCACTTTCAGCCGCCATCCATCATGATGCCAACCTGGTCGAGTGCCCAGCATCCGCCGGGTGTCGTTCCTCAACACGCTCCTCCGCCTTCATATGCCTATCCACCTAGTATGTCTCCCTCTTCTCGCCGTGGGTTGTAGTGGCCGAGATCTCTAACCTCATTAATAGACCCTGCATTTATCCCAGTCCCAGTGCGACAGGGCTTCAGCCCATACGCCGCACCTCCACCACCACCACCACCACCACCACCACCACCACCA